>BMAO01030198.1:166987-331064 GCA_019973975.1 Trichonephila clavata
TAATACGTGTTAGACGAAACGCAAAATTATAACTATCAGCTACCACCCTGAAATGCTCATAACTGAACTACTGATACACTAAAACCAATCAAACGAGTACGTTACAGTCAAATTCGATTCGCGCACTATCTCTAGGTAGATATAAACGATTTGAGGTGATTCGGGACATCGCTCGTAATCACATACCAACTCAGACAAGAAAAATATGTTTGTCCCAATTAATTTGAACAGTATAGTGAAAACGTTTTATTCCATATAATGGTTTTAAAGAATTTACGAGGCCAATGTTGTTTAAAGTCATTTTTTGCAAAATGTGAGATAAAAGAATGATTTAAAGTCAAAGTAATGAATATTTCGAAGAAACGTTTTTCAAAGTAAATAGCTTTAAAATAGTGTAAAACTAGAAGAAATTTAGAAAAATCTCAAAGGTTTTCATTTGATGTTGATTAATTTTTGTAATGGTTCTATTCATTGATTCTTACTAATCCTCTAGGGAAAATATATTTATATATATATATACTGTTATATTATTATAAAACAGCCTTCTGTAAAGAAGCCACGATTTATGTTAATGAGGGTGGATGTTTAAAATCAAAAGAAGAAGGAAGTTGCGGAGTGTGGTTTGCGATTGTTATCATACGGAGTTAGAAATTACCAGGATTCAAAAGAAAGGATACTATGGGTCATTTTAGGACGCTTAGTATTGTTGAGGATCTACTAATCACGATGTATAAAATTTATCATTATGTTTAAACTAGTAACTAACCTGAAGGTTTCCCTAGCTTCGGTCGAATTTTGTCATAAGAAAAGTGTTTATTTGATGGAAATTTCTCTTCATTTGGTACACTTTCACACTTCCGCATGTACCATTCAATGCATGTTTAATTATCTATGTTATAGTAGTATTTTTGTAACGGGTACGAATTGTGTTCTTGTACTAATCCTCTTGGATAAACTATTCTTTAAGTATGATTTTAGTTTAAAAATAGCTTTCCGAAAAGATGACTTTATTTTATGCAAATGTAACTACGATTTAAACCCTGATGTTGGGTATAGGTAGTAAATGGTTAATCGTTGATCGTGAAATCTAAGAATAAGAAAAGGGGAATTGCGACTGAGATGTCACGCCTCCTTAGATCAATGTTCGTCGTAGAATACACCAGGAGGTGTGGTAATAAATATCATAGGAGCTGACCAAGCTATCGGGGTTCGAGAAGGATCATCACGAGGAGCTCGGGCTGAAACTAAGTAATTTTCAATAATTTTATATGTCATATTAAGTATTAGGGTTTTAGAACGCGACATTTAGATCACGCAAATTTATATTTTTGGATTCTTAAGTTAGTCAATTTCATAAAAGAAGAATTATACAAGCAAAATACTGCGTTAAACACATCCAGTGAAGAATTTTAAATTCAGAATAAAAAGCTTACTCCTAAATCAATATTTAAAATCTAATAAATGAGCAAAATTCTTAATCTGATTCAGCATATAGAGATACTGATGCACGTCAAATCTTTTGAGGCTCATAATCTCCCGATGCTGTGATGTGGTGTGAGAGTTTGGAGTGAGGTTATCAGCTCGCGTGTCTTCCTCGTCATTTGACTGTAGTACAAGAATACGACGTCCATAAAGAATAGCCCTCGCATATTGCCTCGACGTATGACGTTAATAAACGATGCAGGAAACCTTCAGCTCTAACTCGGCCATGGTAGTCTAGTGGGCAAGATAACGGACTCGCGGCTGGTATGTCTTAAGTTCGAACCTAGTGTCATTGAAGATCCACTATGTAGAGGAGGCCGCTGCACTTTAAAAAAATCTGTCGAGGATCAAACATCCTTTCATTGATGGGATGTGGATGTTAAGAGAGGAAGTGACAACTCAAATGTCGTCCTCGCCACTTCACCATGGTTCAAAATTACGAGGTCTGTTACCATTAGTTTTCGTGCAGCTTTGAATTGCTACGTTAATATAACTCTTACTCATTCATTCAATCAGCTTTAAGGTAACCGACTACATGCGACAAATTTTTTTTAAAAAAGTATAGAGAAATATAGGGATTTTTTGTTTTTTTTTTTTTTTGCTTTTAGATTTGTTTAGTATATTTCAAGAAAAATATGCTAAAATTAAGAAGAGAAAAAGAAATTATTATTACTAAAATAGGAAAAAATGGGTAAAAAATTGCAAAAAATAACATAAACGGGGCCATTAGTGTACCAAAAGTTTATGAACAAATTTTCAATTTTTCAATTCTGATGTGTTGCTATGTTAGTCATTTTGAAATGACCTTCAGGATAAGAGATATTTTTATTTTTACAAAACCTAGAGCACTTTATCTTAGTTATTATATGAAATTGCTTAAATAAACAGTGATTATATTATCATAAGGGACTGTAAATAGTGTAATAAAACAGTGATTGATAAATCTGAAGGTTAAAACACTTTACTATTAAACAAAACATTCACAAAAATTTCAGTTAATTGTTTTTAAAACTTTTTGAGCAATCTTTGTCCCTATTTAAGAATTTTCAAAAAAAAAAAAACATATTTCGAGTTAAAACGCGTTTTAAAGTATGACATATCTTGCTTAAAGTAATGGCATCTGCTTTTACTTGCAGTTTTGTTCTAGTGAACGGAAAATAATAAACTTGTTATTTTTATTACACTAATAAGATGTTCTACAAAATAAAATCACAAAAAAATTGCTAATTTTGGGTAAAATTTACAATTTTGGGGTAGTCGGATACCTTAAATCATTTAGTTAAGGCTTTGACATAAACTCTATTTGTTTTATAAATGTATGTTTATCTTCAACTTGGTACAATTTATCACTATCTGTACAATGTTTGCATCCAGTGACATAAGAACAATCCTAACTAAAAATAACAGGAAGAGACGCAAAATTTCTCTTACGTAACTGACTTGTCTACAATGAGCCCATTGTACTCGAGATACAGGAAGACAAAGCTTTATTTATTGAATGCAGGTTTTGTTCGAAAAATACATTCAGTGTCTAGCGTTATATGTCACTTAACATGGAATGTTCGAGTGTTTATTACGAGTAAGATATTCTTTGTGGATTCGAGTGCAGCAATTTCCTTTTTTTTAATGCTGCTTTGCTATCTTGGTAATAATACTATATTTGGCATTTTGTGCACTTAATTTTTCTTGATAACACATTTCTGATCGGTCCAGTTGCTTGTGAAATAAATACATCTATATATTTCGAAAAAATATTATTTTCAAAAAATATTTTGATTAAAAAATGCTTTTAAATGATAAATAATAAATAACTTTATGGATCAATTTATATTTCTCTTCATTAGTAAAACTAATTTTTCTATAACTGTAAAATAATATATATATATATATATAGTCAAAACTCTCTACTAGAGAGAAATGGATAAACAAACTAAAAAAATCAAAACTAATCAAAACTGAAAAAAAAATGAAATTGCAAGTTAATCAGACAATTGATTTTAGAAAGGATATATGAAAAATAAAAATAATATAGTTAAATGTAAAAGAATGGATGCTACAGTATCATAAACATTGCTGACTTAGTACAGTTTATTTGTAACATAATTTATATAAAAGTGGGGTTGAACATGTTTCGTGGTCAGCCAACCTTCCCCTCTTCTGATAATAATACTCAGCAAAAACCTATTGAAAATACTGGATAGAATATCTAAATCCATTTCAAGAAAAAGGTAACTTACCTAAAAATTGCATTCAAATATATATATATTTAAGAATAAATAGAGCAGATTTGTGTGTGTGTGTGTGTCTTATAAACATTTCCTAATTTGTAATATTGCAATAAATAATAATATTATTAATTATAATTTATAAATAATATTAATTTATAATTATTAATACAAAATTTTGTTGCTTTTTACTTATTACTAATTGATTCATTTATTACTAAATTGACAATTTTAAAAACAGATTGTAAGTGCTTGTAATAATTTACTTAAGATTTTAATATTACAAAGGTACCTTTATAGCATTTTAATGCTCATTTAAAAAGCAATCAATACTTAAATTTCAAAATTTTTTAAATTTTATGAAAAATAATGCATTTTAAAATATATTTTAACTCAATCAAATAGTTTTTAAATTCAAAAATAATTACTTTATTTTCAAACATTTGGTAATTCAAAAATTGTACATTACATGGATAAACTACTAAATTGAATAAAACATTTTTTTACTAGAGCATTAATATTTGTAACTGTACAAAAATTTTTGATTTCTATGAAAATGTTTCGCATATGTCTTCCTTTCTTATTTCATAATTTATTAGTGTCGCATTTCGAAGTTACATAAGGGCTATGAGCGATAGACCTCGTAATTTTAAACCTCGGGTACGTGACGAGGACAACACTTGAGCTGATACCCTACTCTCTAAACTAGCATACCATATCAATAAGAAGAATTTGAGCTTCGACAGATTTAACGTGTATCAGCCCCTCTACGTGGTGGGTATATCTTAAATGACATCAGATCTTGAACACCATACATAAAATGATACATAGAGAAATATTGCTTGATTATAATTTGAATAAGATCAATTTATTGGTCCTCAACGTCACACTTAGGAGCATCACAAGGATTTTGGCTAATAATCCCCCATAAGGACACTTAAAACTTGTCATAACCATGGTTTGTAGTTTTAAAGTATCCGACTTCTCTAAAATTGTGAATTTTGCCAAAAATTATCGAATTTTTTTTATGATTTTATTTTATAGACCATCTTATTAGCTTTATAAAAATACCTAGTTTATTATTTTCCGTTCACTTGAACAAAAACTACAAATGTTTAAATAACAGCAGATGTCATTACTTTAAGCAAGACGTCATATTTTAAAATGCGTTTTACTCAAAATGTGTTTTTTTTTAAATGCTCAAACGGGGACAGAGCGATTGCTAAAAAGGTTTTGAAAAGAATTAACTCAAATTTTTTGTGTATATTCTGTATAATAGTAGAAGTGTTTTAGCCTTCATATTTATCAATAACGGTTTTATTACAAAATTTGAGGTCCTTATGTTAACATAATCACTGTTTTTTTAAGAAAATCCAAATAATAACTAAGATAGAGTGCTCTAATTTTTGAGAAAATTAAAATACCTCTTATCCTGATGGTCATTTCAAAAATGACTAACATAGAAACTCATCAGAATAGAAAAATTGAAAATTTGTTCATAAACTTTTGGTACAGAATGGGCTCCATTTATGTTATTTTTTGTAAATTTTTACCCAATTTTTTCCCATTTAGTAATAATAATCTCTTTTTATCTTAATTTTAGCATATTTTTCTTAAAATGTTCCAAACAAATCTAAAAACCACAAAAAAACTCCCTATCTCTATTTTTTTTAAAAAGTTGCAGCAAGAAGTCGGATTCCTTAAGCATTGATAAGAAGCAGAGAAGGAGCATCATTATAAAAATCAAGATTCTTAGCTTTTGCCTTACATGCTTCTTTTTCTAAAAAAATATGTATATTTACTTAAAACTTTAGTTAAGACTGAAAAATAATGAATAAATCTTTAGTGAGATTATAGTTACAATAAACGTTTCAATTACGTTTTTGTAACTAATAGGCACAGGGAGAGGTATTCTTGATATTGAATTTTTAGGTTCAGATTCTTTTCAGAGCATTTGAGCCGTGCAACGATGTACATTAAGACACATCTAGGAGTATCAACTTATGGTTTCCATTCATCCAACGGTCTATTATCTTTACGAATCGGATAAACGATACGGTTAACAGTATCTTACTTGCAACATTTGAAGATCAACCCATATAAAATACCCCCCCCCCTCCCTAAAAAGCTGATATTCACGGTTACTTCCCGAGTACTGTAAAAGTGTTGAACTTTTAAGAACAAAAGTAGTTGGAATAAAATGAGGTTGGGCCACGTGTGACTCGAACTCCCTACACGGTACTCTGATTCCTTTGAACGATATCCAACACATTTTGTTCTATGCATGGAGCAAAATGTGTTGAATATCGTGCCCCGTTAGAATGCGTGGCCCACTCTCCCAATGCCTATTACCTCATAATGATCCATATTTACACAAATTATGATGCAAATAAGCAAACATCCGGTGGTTCTTTTTATCTCTCTGTGGGTTCCTTTCGTGATACAATCTCTTTCTGTTGCTAGTGCATTTCCTTCTGCCAATCCTTAAATCAGGTTCATATCTGTGCAAGCTCGGTGATTGTAAGACGTTCCATACGGCAGGTAACAAAGCCTAGCCCCGAATTCAAAGCCTAGTAAACAAAGCCTAGCCCCGAATGAAGACGTTTCCGACTATGGGTTGCTATGAAAATCTGAATACTTCCCCCTAAAGTTTGTCCCAATGATCCTGGGACACCCTGTATACAAACTAAAAAAAAAGATGAAAATATGTTAAGGATGATTTATTGCTGTATATAAGAATCAAAAAGGTACTCCAAAAAATCGCTTTTTTATAAAGTATTTACGTATAAATTAGAAGATTTTTCCATTCACTAACAATGTTTCAAAGCTCATCAGCTTTCATTTGTTCAAAATATTGTTTATGAATACGTTGCAAAGAAATTAAAGTTTGTACATCATCAAGTATGGTTACATATGCAGTATTAATGTATGAAAGTGTGTTCCTTTTTTTCGTCTGTGTAAACTGTGGTATTTAATTAGTTAATGGGAAATTAATTATCGAAATTTTCGAATTTTTGGATGCTGAATATAAAATTTTATCAAAATTTCAAGGAATCAGTTAATTAGAAAAAGCAAGTATTTTCTATTATGTCTTTTTCTTTTCTTTTTAAAAAAAAATAAAACATTAAGGGGACAATAACGATAGATAAAAAATCTTTCATTCAACGGGTTTTGGTTGCCTCACTGATATATGTATCGGTAAAAAAAAGTTGTGCTCAAAATACCACAAAAAGCTAACAATATTTATCCTTTCATGAAAAATTTAAAAATTCATGAAATGATTTTAAAATGCTGCTCCTCCTAGAATAAGAGGCGAACACATATGAAATTTAATTTCCAAATACGACGAGCTATGTATAACGAAAGTTGGTATGGGTTTGTTATAACATGATTGAGATATTATTAAAATACATTTTTTATGAATGCTTATTGAAAATTTTAAAAAATATATATTAATTCTAAGTTAAACAATTATTAAAAGAAAATAAATATTGCTTTGATTCAAAAATATATACCAAATTTTTGTTACACGTATTATTAGTAAAAATTAGAAAAAAATATCTAAACAATTGACACAAAAGAAAAAAGCCTTAGAATTTTAAATAAAGATAAAATAATTATTTTTTCTCTTTCTGAGATAAATCAGTTTAAAGTTATTTGTATTTGGGATGTGATAAAAACAAATATAAAAGTTGTCATTACAATGGGATTTCTTAACTTTAAGCTTTTAATTTTTATAAGATTATGCAAAAAAATATAAAGAATATTTTAGGATAAAAAACAATTAATTTGTTTCTTGACCAATTTTCGTCAATTGAATCATATCTTGTCCCTTTAAGGTATCCGACTACTCTAAAACTATGAATTTTGCCAAAAATTGACAAATTTTTTATGTTCTTATTTTATAGACCATCTTATTAGCTTTAGAAAAATACCAAATTTATTATTTTCCGTTAACTAGAACAATAACTACAAGTATTTTAGTAAAAGCAGATGCCATTACTTAAAGCAAGATGTCATACTTTAAAACGCGTTTTACTCGAAATGTGTGTTTTTTTTTTTAATTCTCAAACGGGGACAGCGATTGCTAAAAAAGTTTTGAAAATAATTAACTGAAATTTTTTGTGTATGTTTTGTATGATAGTAGAAGTGCTTATACCCTCAGACTTATCAATCGCTGTTTTATTAGAAAATTTACAATCTCTTATGTTAATATAATCACTGTTTTTTTAAGCAATTTCATATAATAACTAAGATAAAGTGCTCTAGGTTTTGAAAAATTAAAATATCGCTTATTCTAAAAGTCATTTCAAAAATGAATAACATAGCAACACATCAGAATTGAAAAACTGAAAATTTGTTGATAAACTTTTGGTACAGAATGGGTCACGTTTATGTTATTTTTTTGTCAATTTTTACCCATTTTTTCCCATTTTAGTAATATTAATTCATTTTTCTCTTACTAATTTTAGCATATATTTCCTAAAATGTACTAAACAAATCTAAAAGCAACAAAAAAATTCCCATATTTCTATTTTTTCAAAAAAAAAGTTGTCACAAGTAGTTGGATACCTTAAGTATAAGATCTACACTCAAAAGCCAAAACATTATGACTACCTTTCAATAACGAGTTGGCCCACCTTTGACGCGCTACACAGCTCCAACCCGCTTTGGCATGGATGCCACAGGTCCTTGGTAGATGGCCGGAGACAGATTGTACCAGATGTTTAAGCAACGGTCACGCAAATTCGAGATATTGCGAAATGATGGTCTTTGAACTCTGAGCTGCCGTCCCATGACATCCCACAAATGTGTTCTATCGGATTGAGATTTGGTGAGTTAGTTGGCCAGGACATTAACTGGAACTCAGCATCCTGTTCCTGGAACCACTCCAACACAATATTAGCCTTGTGACACGGGGCGTTGTCCTGTTGAAACATTCCATTTCCAGCTGGAAAAACACAGGCCATGTAAGGGTTCAACTGGTCCGCAATGATGTTCAGACACCCTGTAGAATTCATGGTCTGCTCTACCACAGCCACGGGTCCCAGAGACGCCCAAGAGAACGTCCCCCAAAGCATAATACCGCCACCACCGGGCTGTGTATGACCTACTGTACATTGAGAGAGCAACTGTTCGCCTGAAGACGGCGTATCCTGACACGGCCATCGGCGTGATGAATGACAAACCGTGATTCATCTGACCAGGAAACTCTCCCATTGATCCATGGACCAATCGAGATGTTCCTGGGCCCAGCGCAGTCGGAGTTGGCGATGACGCTTGGTCAGCAAAGGCACACGAGTGGGACATTTGCTGCGTAGCCCCATATCCAACAATGTCCGCTGAATAGTGTGCTCCGATACTATTCTACTTGACCCTGCATTTTATTGGGCTGTCAGCTGAGCCATTGTCTGGCTCCGGTTTTGCTTCACCATGCGAGATAGTCTTCGACGACCTTTTTCTTTGATAGCGTGTGGACGTCCAACACGATGTCGTCTACTGCTGGTTTCACCATCATTCATCCACTTTGCATAAGTACTAACAACTGTAGATCGCGAACAACCCACGAGTCGTTCAGTTTCGGAAATATATGTTCCGAACCTTCGAACCATTACACAATCTGCCCTCTATCAAACTCGCTTTGTTCCAAAGCCTTTCTCATCACACACAGAAGTAAGTGAAGGAAGGATTCTTCAGACTCTCCAGCATCAGTTAAATGCCACTTCCACCTGATCACGTGCCTTCCACGTCATCCAGGTGTGTTCATTGCCTGGTTCATTGCCATCATGTAGAGGTGGTCATAATATTTTGGCTCTTGAGTTTATAAACAAAGTTAAATTTGTGAGTTATTGCAGTATATTTCATTTCCCAATCCTTCTCTCTCTCTATGATTTTAGTTTAGACCAATCATTTTATCGATTAGCATAGGGCTACGAAAGGAATTTTATTTTATTTTTCTAGAAATATATTAATAAAACTAATTTAGTCTTCATTTGACTAAATATAAATTTCTTTTTATAAGACCTTCAGTTTCTTTGAATGTAACAACAAAAAAAAAGATTAAACATAAAATGTTACCAACCTTTCTAAAAAGACCAAAAAAGTAGGGAAAAAATGCAATCTTTTTCTGTTTAATGAATGACTCTTTTCAAATCGTCAAACAATATTTTCTACAAATGCGCAAGAATACAAAAATCAATATATTTTACCTTCAGATTAATGAATTTTCTTCATTAAAATATTCATGAATTCGAGAAAGTAAGAAATGTAATTCCTTATAAAGGTTTTAAATAATTTTAGAAATCGAATGTTTTTAGAGCAAGATTAAAGAAATTTAATTAAATGTGAAGGTAGAATTTCTAGAGAAAATATGAGCCTGTCTTTTCAAAGAATTTTTCGATAATTTTTTTATACCTCCAGATGCTTTTCTTGTCTTAAAATTAAATTAATAACTAAGAACTAAATTTTAAAGCATAAGTCATTTTTTATAACTTGAAGAATCATATTACGACTTGGGAAGACAAAAACTAAATGTATTCTATTGGGTTGTTTGGAAAGTAATTTCGTTTTTTTTGTGTGGAAATGAAAAACAGTTTTCGTATAATAAACAAATACTTTATTAAATTATATATTGGCCGTTCTGGTCCAACACTTTCTGCCATCTTTCTGGTAGTAGCATAATTCCACACTCATAAAATTCTTGGTCTTTGCTGGCAAAAAACTGATCGAGGTGGTTTTTGACCTCCTCATTTGAGGTGAAGGTTTTACCGTCTAAAAAATTTTGGAGTGACCGGAACAAATAATAATCCGATGGTGCCAGGTCTGGAGAATATGATGGGTGTGGCATTGTATCCCATTCAATCTGTAAAAGCTTTTGGCGAGTGACCAAACTTGTGTGAGGTCTCGCGTTGTCTTGGTGAAACACTACACCTTTCCTGTTGATTAGTTCTGACATTTTCTGTTGAAGTGCATCATTCAGTTTGTCCAGCTGATGACAGTAGACTTCCGAATTAATCGTTGTGTTATCCGGTAAAAGCTAAAAAAAAAAAAAACGATTTCTTTAAAATCCCACCAAACAGACAGCATCACCTTTTTTTGGTGAATATCGGCTTTGGAAATGGTTTGAGCCGGTTCATCTTTTTTGCTCCATGACCTCTTGCGTTTGCTGTAGTTGTATACAACCCATTTTTCGTCCCCAGTGATGATGCGCTTCAAAAACGGATCATTTCGTGACGTTTGAGAAGCGAATCGCAGACGTCAATGCGGCGACACAGATTTCTCTCTGTGAGAACATGGGGAACCCATACATCGAGCTTCGAGGATAATCCCAGGCCTTTCAAGTGGTCATAAACTGTTGAATTTGATAAATTTAACCTCAATCCGATCTCACGTGTTGTTATTCGCCGGTTCGCATCAACTAATGCCTTTATCGCTTCTTTATCAGCTTCAACCGGCCTTCCCGACCGTGGTGCATCTTCGACATCAAAATTGCCGGATCGAAATTTAGCGAACCAGTTCTGGCACTGACGTACTGTCAACACACCTTCTCCATACACACATCGGTCCATTTCTTTCTGGCTTGAACAGCATTTTTACCCCTTCTGTAGTAAAACAGTAAGATATGTCGAAAATGCTGCTTATCGCTCTCCATATTTAAAAGGGCACCAACCAAAAACTACTGCGTAGAATTAATTGGAATTTTTCACACACAAGCCTTGCTATATGAGCTCTCAAAGCATGTAAAAAATATATGGCTTAAATGTGAAGTTGGGTGCAAAAAAATACAATTAAATCCTCTGTCGGGAAAAAACGAAATTACTTTCCGAACAACCCTATATAATCATTTTTGTTTCATTTTATTTTACGAAAGTATTAGAAAAAAGTTGTCTTTATCAGGGGTTTTTAGAATTTTTTTACATTAAGAAAAAAATGTATGTATATATTAATTCATAAATTACATTGACAGCTTATATTATGGTAGGGTTTTGAAAATTTTACATCTCTTATTTTATTTCATTTTTTTTATTTGCATGGTTATTGAAAATGAGCTATTTCTTGAAATGCAAATGTTTAAATACTTATGCTTCATTTAAAAGTAAGCTTAATGCTCTTAGTTGAAAAATAAAATGGAATTCAATTACCTTTAATGTTTAAATGTTTAATTTTTATAATTGCGGACGTCGTATTGAACTAAGTACTTGAAGCTGTTTTATTTCTGCATGGTATCAAAATGCACTTATACTAATCGTTAATTCTATTTTATTATACGGATTGTTCATTCAGACTAAATTCTTAAATTGTGCTACAGTCCAATAATTGAATTCCTGTTATATTAAACCATTATTTATATTTTGCCACTTAGAAAAAAGCTTAATCTTTATGAAAAATTGTTGAAAATACATAATTAACGAAAGTTAGCTGTTTTTGGTTCCAGAGCTTTATCTGTATACATTTTGGTATTCAGCGTTCTTTAATTTACTTAAAACCAGCTTAGACCATCTGTTGAGATGTGTACATGCATATATTCTTATGATATGCGACTTAGTTTAGACGTAACACCTCCTCAGTTTTACATCTCTTATATTTTTAACAATCACTTCAAATAAGAATATTTTACTCTCTTCACATAAAATAATCTTTTTTATCGGTCATTTATTCGGTCAGTATGCTCATCAACCCACTGAATTCTTTTTTAATTTTATTATATGTTAAGAAATTGTTTTTTTTCTTGGAACCCTAGAAAATTTCAAAAGATAATGCTGTTATTGCTTATGGACTCACACAAAGATCTACAGTACTCAAATTTTTTTAATAGACAGATGACATTCTTCTGTCTTTAAGACGCATCATTTTTATCTTTATTATCAAATCCATTAAAATATACTTTTCCATCTTTTATCTATGTTTTCTAATTCGATTTCTTTATAATGTAAGCACAATTTACAAACTTTAAAAGTGGTCATATTTTCATCACTTTTCTTTATAATTGCAGCGTATGAAGCATTACTTTACGCATAATTTTAATTCTTTTAGGTATCTAATGGATCCCTTTGCTTTTTTGCGTTATTAAGGAGATATGGTATCAAAAAATCATCAAACCATCGAAACTTTTTATTGGTTTATTTGATACATTGAATCCTTATAAACATGCCTGCAAAACTTCAAAGCTTTTCCTGCATTTTTTATCAAGTTATGGAGCAATATTCCATGCTGGACAGCAACTACATCCCCCCCCCCTTTTTCAGATCATCTGCTAGAAAAGATACTGATAAACAGTGAATAATTTATTTTTCTACCGCACGTAAATGAGACTGACATTATATATGCAGTAACAAATCATTTCAAAAAAGAATTGTGCAATTCATGCAAAAATTCTAGTTTATGTATTGTTTATTGGGGAAGAGCAAATGGATTTGGTCAAGATTTAGAAGTTGTGCGTGATTTTTATGATGTTATTATGAATGAAATTAAAACTTCAAAACGAATTCTTCCAAAGCACAAATACTAAATCTCATTTTGATTACTCAGATAATTAAAAAACTAATTCGCAAGAATAGCAAAACTCTCCCATTTCTATATATTTGTTTTGGTGATATATATGTATCCCATGTGAGTGAAATTCAGCATTATTATTATTAAAATACTTTAAGATATTTATTTAAATAAATGCACCTGTGCAGTTCTTAGATTTTGATATATTTTACCTATAAATTGCTATTTGGTTTTGCTTTCATTCGTGTACAATATTTAACATGCGAAGGCTTTAAATCATGGAAATAAAAAATAAAGGCATAAACATCTTTTGTACATGTTGTGCTTTAGCTCTGAGCATGGAATTAGCTCCGAAGTGTGTGCATTTATTTTTTTTAAAATCATTATGAAACATTGATCTTTCATTCGTTTTCTCATATATATATATATATATATATATATATATTCATTATGGCAGTATACTATTTAATTGTTCTACGTTTTTAACAATTCTTATGGTAAGCAATTTTAAATAAGCTAATTAACATTGCATAAACGTTTCAGACTATTCGATGAATATTTTATCATGCTATTCATGGAATGAAAACTTCAAACTTATTTTTCTCCATGTTGAATTTTTGTACATATATTATTATTCAAAACCCTAAGGCTTTTTTGATAATTGAATTATGGGTTTGAAATTTTTTATACATCTTCCGAAGTGTATGTTTTAAAAAACTGTGCAGAATTAGCTCTAACTTGTTTAGTACTTTTTCTAAAAAATTTCAAAATCAAAATTAGTGTTTTTTTTTGTTTTTTTTTTGTGAATTTTGGAAGTTTAACTATAAAAAAATTAATAAAAATTAAAGTGCAGCAGCAGAAAATAACCCATGCACAGTTTTATGTAGTATATTATAAGGTACTAGGAAAATATTTTGAATGAAAAGAAACATATTTAAAAAGCCTTAAAAATATAAAAAATGTTTAAAAAAGTTCAAAAAAATTTAAATATTACTAACATTTTGCAACAAATTAAAAAAAATTATGGATTTTTTAAAAAATATAAACTTTTATAAAATACAATTAAACCAAATATCGAATATTAAAAATATAAAAAATTTGTGAAGATGGTACCATATTGCCTTAAATTATAGTATTTACAATATTACTCCAATTATAATTAAAATACTCTCTCTAACACATTCCCTCAAACTAACAACACACTTTCCTTCACACAAACATATATATGTATATGTATATATATATAACAAATTCCACATTTCATATAAAACACTGTACTAAAAACAAAAAGTGGGATCTCCAAGCTCGGTCAGCTCCTAAGCCCGGTTTTAACCTTATAAAGCAATCCTCAGCTTGTTATAATTATTGAAGCATCCTTATTGAAATTTTTGCATTTATCATATTTTGAGCTTTTATGCAAACTGTGTGAGTGTGTATTTTTGTCTTAAGTTAATTTATATGAAATGTGTTCTTAGAATATATTTAAAGTACTTTTAAATTATAAATATATTTACAATCAGGGGGTCTTTTTTTGCAATTTAACATAAAGTGTGCTTTCAAATAATATGTAAATATTTTCATTACTTGAAAGGAGTTAATTTCCTATAACCATGCAAAACTTTAAAAATATAAGAATTTCAAAAAAATATCTATTGTTTCGTCCATCACATTCTAGTTTTAACACTATTACACATTTTTCTTAAGCTACAAAAATATTAGGGGGAAAAAAGAATGCCATTAGAAGAAGTTTTTTCGAGTTCTTTCAAGTTTTAAAAGAAGATTAAGAAGGGAAAAAATGTATAAAGAGAGAAAAAAGTATGTGTCAAAAAAAGAGTAATTGCACTCACCATTAAGGGAAAAAATCGTAAATGAAAAAAAAAATGAATTAAAAAGTAAACTGCTTGCATTACAGAAATTTCAAAAGTTTTAAAGTGGAAAACGTTTGAATTCCATGTAATGTAAGTTATTTCAGAATTTATCACTGTGAAAATGTAAAAAGAATTGAAATATGCTATGAACTTCGAGAAACGGGAGAATTATTTATGTTTCTCATTTAATTTTTAAAACAGATTAAAATTATAAACTGAAATAATTTAATTTGATTTAGAAAAAGAACAAAAAAAAAAGATTAAATTACTGAAAAAAACTGATTAAAATTTATGAGATATAAATTAGGAAAATTGGGGCCCACTTGAGTTGGCATTTGTGTGTTTTCGGAATCAAAAGATCTACAAAGAAAATGGAAGCGTTAAAATAGTTTCGTTGCGCTTAATCAAAATGTCCTTAAGGCAAGTAGGAAGGAAGAGTGATATCAACAATCGAACCATTATGAACCATCAAAAGTTCACGTATCTTTCCAGGAAGACTTAGAACAACTGTCTCAATGACTTTTGCTATCTCCAAAACAATCTCTCTGACAACTTTGTTAAGGAAATTCCTCAATAGGCATAACAAACATTTGGGAAATCCGCTCTTTATGATCATCAATTCATTGAATATTCTGATTCTGTATATCTTCGCTTTCTCACTTCATATCTATTTAAATAGCAATGCATATATCACAGTTCTTTCACAAGGTGGGATTCTCCAACCAAACAATGTTATAAAAGAACCTCAGAGGTTCAAAGAAGAGAAAGGCATGTGAAAATCCGCTACAAATTTACGTGGAAAATAAAGGCATTTTATTGTAATATTCTAACAATTCCATATTAATATCTATTGTAACACCCAGTGTTTCCAGAGGGTAAACAACTTTTTGATTATACCGTATTTACTTGAATCTAAGCAGCGCCCTCAATTCTCTACAGGTTTTTGAGGAAAAAAACAAAAAATTGAGTATATATAAAAGGTTCCTTGGATATCTTATAGTTAAGAATTTTTTTTAATTAGTGAGAAATAATAAGTTAATAATTAATTTAGTTTATCAGTATTAAAAACTTTCAAATACAAACACAGGAACCTATAATTACTGTAACCGTCAGTAAAATGTTTCGAAAATGATTCGTCCCTCCTATTGGTACAGCTGATATCGGAATTGGTGCCTGCGTCACACACCATTTATCCACACTTCCGTGCCCTCCAGTGCATCTTTTATGCAATTTTTGAAGTGAAAACTTCTTTAGCGGCGTTGGGCACTTTATGGTAGGGGAAAATCTTATGGGTTCGCGTCACCGACATGCTCTAACTGGTGCATGCGCAGTGTGCTGTTCGCTTTAGACACTTTTTGGATGGGTGAAATCTCGTGTGTTCGCGTCACCGACATGCTTACAGCAGTATATCTATAGCTATACAGCTGACGTATAGTGCTGTGTATATCTTATGAATGAAATTGAATGGATTTAGTGAAAAGTTCAATGTGTATATATTGTGCATTGTTAAAATAGTGTTTTTGTTTGATTATTATTTGAATCGTTTAATTGAAGAATCATTGTGCAGTACAATAGTGAGTACCAAATAAATATACTAATGTTTTTAAGATAAAAATAAATAACAGAAAATTATTTTAAATACTCGCATTTATTTTGGCGTTTGAAAATTTTATATTGTTTAAAATTATTTTAAATCTTCGTATTTATTCTGGCGTTTGAAAATTTTGTATTATTTATTTTCTAATATTTAACCTCTGCAATGCATCACGCAATCCGGATTAGTATTTCACAGTGGCTTAGACGTTTTCTTACTACCGTGGTAAAACAGACATCTAGTAGTTCAATCATAACTTTATTGTGGATTTTGAAATTAAAAATTTTATAAAATCTAATAATAATTCAAGATTAATGTTTTGAAGTTTAAAATAGGGTTAAAAATGCAAAATTATAGTTTATTACCTTATATCATTAAAATCTTAAGTTTAAAATAATGAAAACGGCTCTGACTTAATTTCATTAAATATTTTATTTTATTTAACAGTTTAATATTTCGAAATCATTATTTTTTAATTTAAATTATCAAAAATAAAATATATGCTCTTCTACTTTTTGCAAAATGATTATCTATAATTTTATATCATTCGATTTTATCATTAGAAATTTACGAAAATTTATTGTCAGGGAATTAGGGTTATTTTAAATTTTCGTTTTTCATATTTGCTTAGATCCTTAACATTTCCCCCTAATTTCTGCTTTGGCAATGACTATTCACAAATTACAGGGAGGTGTAATTCACAAATTACTTATGATGCTATTGTCTACGAATACGATCGCAAACCTCCTAGAGAATTAGTTTACGTAGCTTTAACAAGAGTAACGAGGATTCAAGCTTTATTTTTGGTTACTCAAGAAAATATTAGCAGCAGCTGGAAATTTTGTATTGGTAGAACAGGAACACCTCTAAATGCTTCAGAAACAGATAAACATCATAACAGATCAACAAGTCATCGAGAGGATCTAACGTTAGAATTGAAAAGGTTACAAAACAATACACTACAAACGGTCATCAAAACCTTTCAAGAATTCATCTCCAACAAGAAAGGATTATCGATATTTTCATTCAATTGTCAAAGTTTGCATGCGCATGGAGCTGACCTAAAAAATGATGCTATCGTAAAAAAGTCAAATGTTCTGCTTTTGTCGGAAATTCGTACGAAAAACGAAGAACCACTTTATATTCCGAATTTCAACTTTGTTGTAAGTTATGAAAGACCCGAAGTTCCAGTAGCAGGCGTCGCTATTTATCACAATACTCAAGATACGTCACACTTCATTACTTCACATATTGACAAACATACTAAATTCACTAGAAGCATTGGTGTTAATGTTTCTGATATTGGTGAAATATGCGTTGCTTGTTTCGATTCCAAGAATGGGTAATACATATTAATGGTTGCCGTTTATATTTCGCCTGGAAAATCTATGAGACAGATACAACAATTTTTATTCGAAAATCTGATGATTTATACAAAAGAAGGTTCTGAAATACTCGAAAAAAGATTTGGCGAAAAATATATGATAATGTACCAATGATTTTAAGTGGGGACTTCAATATTAACTTTGCAGGTGATAAAAATCTACCACTAATAGTGTTTCTAAATGAAGCACTTAATTTAAATATGCCCTTTGATCGAAAACTGAGTACTACAAAATATAAAACGACGATCGATGCGGTTCTTACGCGATACTTAGATAAATTTGAATCAAACATTTCCCTTTCTTACTTTAGTTACCATAAGCCTATTGTATCTTTTTTAGAACAAAATGAAATAATTGAAAGTACAAAAAGTCTAAGTATTGTTGAAATTAATGATAACAACGATGCAAACAATTAAAATAATGTTAAAAATCAAGTACATTGAAATTTAAGTAAATACAAATACTATCCATGAATAATATAATTGTATATTAATTGTTATTTCAATTAAATTGTATTTATATTTTGTCATGATCTTGTACAGCCCGTAATATATTTGAATAATAAAAAACCATATAAACATGCATTTAGTTGTTGGTCGGAGTGTCAATAGATGTGAAAACCAGATTGATGTTGATAATTTTAATTCAAACATTATGAAATTTCAAATTTTAATACTAAAATTCTAAGTTTTCACTTCTATCGGCAGTCTCTATAACTGCCAATTTTTTAAATTTTTTAAAAATAATGTATTATAGAAGAAAATGTAAAATAATTATATTAAAGACTGCTGAGCAATTACAAGCAAAAATTATATCATTTTACTTACGCGAACGATTTAAATTCGTTTCTTTTGTGTCCTATTTTCAGTGGTCGCTGCTATGTTTCCGTTTTTTTTCTGCAAATAAAATTGCCACCTTTTTCATACTTGCGTCGTAGTGAACTTATCTGGGTGCTATTATCGATACCTTTGATGCTCAGGTAATTAAAAGAAAGCGTATACAAAAAAAATTCGCAAAATACGAGCATACAATGATGTTTAGGATAGACTGAATATTGGAGATAATCTGCGGAACAGGATAAGTCATCTATGCAAGTGGCCAGAATGGACGGAAGGCTACATTTTTCCTTTTGAAAGGGATGTAAACTCAATTTTCTCCATCCAACAAATGTTTTGCCTTCGATTCTAAGCTGTACCCGATTTTCATTAGCATTAACACTGGAAAAGTGCAGTTTAGATTCGAGTAAATACGGTATATTATTCGTTACATGTCAAAAGCACTTAAAAAATCGGATAGTTAAAAATAATAATTTTTCTGTTTTACTGAAAAATTGTTCACTTTCTGTATTTTTTGTGCCATTCTATAATTAATATTTGATTTAGTATTGAAAAAAACCCACGCATTCTCATGTACAAATAAAAATAATTTTGCTTATTTCTGGGATTTATTTACAAAATAATCCTTCTAGAATAAAAGGAAATATTCTAAAATTATAAATATGAGAAACACACTCACACAATTCGTTTTCTTTAGTTTTTATCAAAATTCAATTTTTTCCCCTTTTTTTGAGAAAAAGAGGCAAACAAAACCAACACAAAAGTTTTGTTCTCCCCATGAGGTAGATTCCATTAATGACCGTCGTGTAAAATAACGAGAACTATTACATGTTAATTACAATCATGTCTCGAAATTCCCATTTGGAATGGTATAGAATTCAGAAGAATGAGGTAAATTAAGATATAAACTTCTCATACACCCCTGTAGGTCATATTTATAAAATAATCCTCATTTACCATTATCAGTAGCAATAATATATGAACTAATTATAATTGAGTTCTTTTTTGAAAAAAGTAAAATAATTTAAAAAGTAATATAAATAAGTTAATTTAATATAAACATTGTGAGGTTAATTCAATAATAAAAAAATCAATTTTTTTAATACGCGTCTGAGCTCATGAGGGAAAAGAATATCTTTCCCAGGAATATTTCAGATTTTCAACAGTTTAATTTTAAAACTTTAATGTTTCAAATCATTTTTTAATCATGATTAGCTGTCTCTGTAATTATTATTTTCTATATTAATAACTAAATGCAAAATTGAAGTTAGTACTTGGATTAATTTAAATACAACTTTTATATATTTACCCTGAAAAATTTATTTTCTTTGTCAATCACAAACAAAAAAGATTTTCATTTTCATGTTAAGCATAAATCAGGTATTAAATTTTTTTAGCGAAAATATAAAAAAGCATTCTTAGTTTATTTTACTACCTGTATTAAATTACTTATTGGCGCAAGTAATGATCCGCGTCAATAAGAAATGAATTTTAATGAAAAATCTCATAATCATTCAATATTAAAACTCTTGAAGCGATGAGTGTATAATAGAGGTTCAAATGAGAAATTATATATAAAATGTTATCACCTGTCTCTGTATATTTTTTTTATTAATTCAGTTTCTTCAATGTTTTCAATACTTCATTTCTATATTATATTTATTCAATTCTATGTTTTAACTGTGAATTAGGAAAAAAATAAAGTCATTGCATTGTAGGAAATCATAGATATGAAATAAATGAGAATTAAATTTCTGCTTCTTTAACAAAAGAGTCTAAAACTGTATGTTTTCAAAACATTTCAAATATAAATGATTTGGAAAAGTTTCAAAATCCATTATTAAGTGATTGAAAATTAAATGAAAACTTAAGAAAAGGGTTGAAATTTCACCAAGCAGAAATCTTCTATCGATTTTCGATTTGATATAATGACATAATTGACTTTTTTAGAAATATAACCTTTTACTTGTTATTCTAAGCAAGTATCTAAACAGTCCACTGAATTGTATTTACACAAGGAAGGAGCCAATATTTTTTCGTTGTTCTCCCCCCCCCCCCCATTTATCCAAGATAGGTTTTTCAATTTTGAGACGGTTCTGACTCATCACTTTATCCAATACCGCGATTCAAAAGAGCCATTTAAAGATGAAAGTAACTTATATTGATGTTTATATTTTATTTTTATTGCATCCTTTTTGGTTGTATATATTAAATCTTCAATATGTAATTGATTAAAATATTCTGCATGCAATCTGCGCTTAGTTTAGTTACTATTATTTCTGGCTTTTTAAAAAGAATTGACCATCAGTCATTTAGTGAGATATATTAATGTAAGATCAACATTATCAGATAATCATTTGCTTAATTGATTCTAAAAATTAAGCATTAATTGATTCTATAAATAATAGAGAATCTTAATGAAGAAAATTTTTAAATAATAGGTTCATTTGCAAAAACTTATTAAAAGAACAATATAATTATACTGAACATTTTAATGTGCACATTTTGGCAGTTGTTTAATTAGACAACAAATCACTCATAAGAATTAATGAAATTTCGAAATGCTAATTATACATGTGTACATTATGCATGCATACATGTATACATACATTATATTAATATTAATATGTTAAAAAAATTTATCATTATATAAAATATCAAATATCTAGCTTCTTCAAAGCTGTCAGGTAATAGATGTATGCTGAATTTCTGATTCAATAAAATTTCGATATTTCAATATAATAATTTTGATCAATTACATCTTTAAGTTTTATAGCTGATGCACGTTAAGTTGATACTGCCCCATAATCTTTATGCTGACGTGTCGTGGATGTAGGGAACGAGGTATATATAACTCGCATATCATCCTCCTTTCTTGAATTTGATTCAAAATTAGAAGTTGCAGCACCAATAGCCCTCGTGTAGCTTCTAGTGGAGAATTATCAAAAAAATTAATTAATCCGTTAATAGTTGGAAATAGCTTAGCATTTTTAAAATGTTATGAGATTTTTATGTAACTTACAGTTAAAAATATTAATTTTTAATGTAATTTAATTCAACATGTATTGCTTTGTTACAGAAGCCAATAACAAACAACCTGTAAATAACATATTTCATAACTTATCATTAATTATTATATCCAACCATTATAAAAAAACTAAAATATTTGCTGATTTTTAAATTGTGAACGTTTTTACTTTTGGTCACATTAAGATCGTAGGGCTTTATATATGTGAAGTGTCTCACCTAGCAGGAATAATCGGAATCAGACAGAAATTGATAAATTTCTCATCTGTTGATCTGTTATCTAATGAGGGTCCTTGCAGTCGTTGGTATCGTGGCTACATATTAGATCGTTTGTTGGAAGGCACCGGGAGCTGTGAGCACCGATTGCGTGATTACTCTGTCTTAGCGTTCGTTCTGTTATCACTTTCGGTTGATCATAACCTTGTCAATTTTTATAGCTATGATTCACACATTCTTGCTAAAATCGTCAAATGGTAGTATCATTCTGTGGTGTCGAATGATCCTGCGATTTGGTCACCCTGTTTCCCCTTGTCCAATTGTACATCCTCCATTCTCCCTCAAAGGGAGACATTTGCTCTTACTGTTTATGTATCAATCTGTGAGGCATTGGTACAACTAATCGGGTTAATGGGTTTTGGTTTTACACACAGTAGGTGTGTTTTTGGTTTGATTTATGTTTGTATGGAAGTTATATTTTAGCATGTCTTAGAACCGGGGTCGGCAACTTTTTAGCTGCTGCGTGATAAACCATTTTACCAATATGATGCGGAGTAACTAACGGTAGGACATTTTTGAAATAATATGATTCCTGTGATAACGCATGCAGATTTAGAGGATAGAGGTAGATAATATAGGTTTACAGTTTTATTATATATTTATTTTGCATCATTTAACTGTATTTCTTAACATTAAAATAAACAGCATAAAATATAACTATTTCAACATATATAAAAAAATTTAAATTGTACATATATTATATAATTTTAAACATATTTATTAAAATAATAAATAGACAACATAAAATATAAGTATTCCCCTTCATTATAGTTAAACAAAAAGATAAATAAAAGTTTTAATGTGCAAACCTAGTGCTTGCACCGTATAACTTTTATTGCAAAATCATGGGAATACTGTGTTACTTTCAATTTGACACGATTTTAACCAATCAGTTGTTAAACAATTGCTTCGCGGACTCTAAATATTTTTCCTATGGAGAAAGTTTTTTAACTTAGATATATGAACCAAAAGCAGAAGGAAAAATACATGTAATTTTCTCTCTTCAAACAATTAAATCTCTCCAGAAATGGCATTCAACAATTAACAAAATAGCTGTAAATTTATCTTCAGAGTTATTTTTCAGATTTTTTCGTACTTCCGTAAATGTCCATAATTCTGAAGATATTTTTCAAATAAGGTCCTTTATAAATTTACCTATTTCCATCCACTCAAAAATTGACAAATTTGTAGAGTACTGCAAAGTACCCCTGAGAATAGTACAGCGTGCCACATGTGGCACGCGTGCCGTAGGTTGCCGCCCCATTTTCTTAGAATGTATTTTACAGCATCCAAATGCTACGTTGCTTCGGCTAGTCATTCATTAGCCCATCAAAAATCAATTTGTTACATATTCTAAAGTAAGGTACATTTCTATGCATTTTCGCTTCATTCGGATAACTACTTCTTAGTGAGTTGTCCTTTTTATGATATATATATATATATATATACACATATATATATGTAACGTATTTTTTCAAAACGATTTGTAATTGTTTGGGATTGAGATAATAATAAATGTTATTCAAATTATCAACTATAAGAGAATGTTCGTGATGGTTCATATCTTGACCCTAAAAGATATGCATAAAAAATAAAAAGAAAGTAAAATTACTATTTTCAATGTTTTTCATTGATTAAAATAATAAAATAGCTTCCTAAGTATGCTCTTCCTCAGCTTTAATCAGCTCTTTTGTATTAACCTGGATATTCTTACGGAAGTGAAGAGAGACAAATCCAGGTCTAGCAACAACTTTTTTAAATGTAAGATTCAAAATTTAATTCGCAAAAAATAAATATCTCGAATGGATTGCTCTCTCTCTCTCTCTCTTATCAGTTTACGTTAAATAGAATTATTTTAGGATTATTTCAAATGCGAAGGTTGCAGAAAAAAATCATGAATTATTCTTAATCATATTTTAATTAACAAGTTTTTCATTGTTACCTTAATTTTTACATCAGTTTTTTTAACTCTAAAATTATAAATTTTTACATAACAAACAAATATTTTATCTGCAATATCCATCCAAGTGTATTTGTTTGTAGGAATTGCTTTAATTATAATCTTCAATGATATTTTGTCCTTCCTTGCATTATATTTATTTTTCTGTCATTTTTCATCAGCCCTTATTACTTTATTAAGTTAATTCCTTTTTTGATTTCTATGAATAACCAAGATGTTAATTAAAAATATGCCTTTTTACATGAAAGAATATCTGTAATGCCCAAAATTTCCATGTTTTATCTTGGAATCAAAGAAATAAAAAAAATTTTGGTTGATTTTGATTTTCTTAATTTTTTTTAAATTTCCCATTTTAAAGCAACATGATGAATTTCGTAATTTTTAACCTCGATCAAGTGACGTGGACGACACCTAAGTTGCAATCTCCAAACATCCACACTACATTAAATTTTGAGCTCTTTGGCTTACTGATAAGAAACTCTATGACGATTTATTTTCTTTTAATTTTATTTTCATAACTATTTAAAAGATATTATATATATATATAAAAAACTTTCTTTCAAAGAAAAAAACTTTCATTTCAATCCGTTTCAAATGCAATTCTCTTCTTAGGCTATTTTTTTTTTAAATTTTAATTTCTTTTATTTCGCACTTCTGTATATATTCAAGTTTTTTCCGAAAAAATGTTCCTGGAAATAAAATTGTCTTGGTTTTTCTGCTTTACATTTTGTAATTGCTTCCGTGTAAAATAATGTTTTCCTATTTGTACGATTAGCTAAAGAATAGGGAGAAAAAAAATAACTTCCTTCTAATTACGCTTCTTGCCTAGCATTTCATTTTGGGATGGAGATTACGTAATTGATAAGAGAAACGAAACTAGACTTGAGCTAAATTCTGTTCTAAGAAATTACCTTGAAACTTGTTTAACTTCTTTTAACTTCTAAATTTAGTTTTAAAAAAGAAATTTGTTTTATATCTCCACTTTAATTTACAAAAAGTATATATTAATCATGTAAAAAGAAGTTTCAAAACAAATATATTACTAATTATAAAGATAATAAAAATTTCAACTAATTTAACATATTATCTTTTAAGTTTTTCTGTAAATAATTAAAATACGCTCTTTTTTCTTTTCTTGTGTTTCTGTACCTAATCGCTTCAATTGTTTCCATTCTATCCAAACACTGCAAAATTCCCAAGGAAAATATCAGGCTCAAGAAATTTCACAGGGCCCTAAAGAATTTAATTTATCCAAATAGCTTTTCATATGAGATAAACTTTAAAACTGAATATAAATACGATACACTTTTGAGGAGAAAAACAATTTAAAGAAAATTGCTCAAAAGTTTTTCATCTGCGACGCGAGAAAATTTTCATATTCAAATAAATATACATTCAGAGTTTCAAATACTGAAATGTTATATTTTATACTGTTTTCTGCCTTGTATATGGAATATTTTTCAAAGAAATATAAAGACTTCAATATATACATAATGTATGGTTTATATAATTTTAGTGGGATGTGTAGCTTGAATATTTTAAATATTTTTTCGTTAACGTGTAAATATACACAGATATTTTGCATAGTCATAATCAAGATTTTGACTATAATGTTGCATTCTTTTAAAAAATATTAGTACAGAAAATATTATTTTCCTCTTTTTATGGGATCAATTTTAATAAGGAGAATTTCTTTTTTTAAATATTTCATTCCAAAAATCAATCTTAGAGTTAAAAAATTCTGCAGAAATTGGAATATTAGTCTTCTAAAACATAAAAGGTATCTAAAATTATTTTTAACTATCGATAATATGTAGTGTTTTAAAAAAAATTGTCTTTTCTGAATGTTATGCAGTTAATAAAATAATCGGACAAAATTAGCAAAATCAGTTTAACAAGGTTAGGTTTAACAAATAAAAAATACCTTGATTCAAATCATCTATATTTAAAAGTGAAAATTTGAAAATTAGATCTAAGGATTCATATTAAAACATAGAAGTTTCTTTTAATATATGTTCCTTATACAGTTATAATTTATTACTATATATATCAGTGCTGTGAAGGAATTGTTTGAGTATTTGTATTATGATTCATATTACATTTTATTTTATTGAAAAATAAAATAATAATTTATCAAGTATTATGTGTTATCTTTTAAAACTTTCAAATGCGTGTTAAAATTACAAAAAAAATTTTTTTTACAAATTTTGACTGTATATTTCTTACCTTATAAAATGCTTTTTCAAACTCATAACAATAATACAATTAAGGAATCAAGCAAAATAATAATAATAAGTAAAGCTTGACAAATCTCTTTAGAATACTTTTAATTTTATTCAAAAACAAGAAATATGAAAAAAAAATTAAGTCAATTCCTACTAAGGTCAAAAACGAAAAATTTTATTTTAATTTTTTTATTAAATAATTACAATTAATATAAATATGTATATATATATATATATATATATGACGGAATCACATATTAAGTGATAAAATAGAAAGCGATTTTCCTTGCAATTTTCCATTTTTCCTTTCTATATATAGTGTTGGACTACTTTGTATGTTTGTTACTGTTTATTCATTAATTTAATTTAATTATTACAATAAAATAGTGTAAAAAAAATCACATTCCGAGAAATTAGGCCATCCCAGGTAGGATTCAAACCCATGACCTTTGGATTACAACGCGCTATCCATTATGCTACAGGGACACGACAAACGATTTTCCTTTCTATATATGCTGTTGGACTATCATTATTGTTAGTTACTATTTATGCATTCTTTAATTTAATGAATGAACTAATATTTGAAAAAAACTGTAGTAACATCAAGTGTCATCCACTACAAGTTTTAAAAAATGTATTTGAACTTGAATGGATGAATAGAAAGTATTTTATTAAACAATTGCAAATTTATATATATATATATATATATATATATATATAGGGAGAGAGTGAACTAATAGTAGGTAATTGTAGGAGTTGAATAATAATTCAGAGGATGAAAGTAAAGGGGAAAACTATTGAAGCCCCAAATCATTACATTAAAAGTGGAGGGAAAATAACAGAAAGCGTCTTTTGGAAACACGCCCAGCATAAAATCAGAAAAGTCAATTTCTAAAAATAGTTTTGTAAATAAACTCCATTTCTAAAATCAGCACATTTTAGGCGTGTAAAATGAAGCGTTTTTTTTATTGCGTTATTCGTTTACTTGGCAAAGAAAATTTCGTAGACCACGTATTGCTTTTTGTTTGCACTATATTTATAAATCAGATTTCTTGGACAAAACTAAGCTTCTCTATGCTTCAAAAAGGAAAACTACGTCTAAAGGAAATGAAAAAAGGCTTAAAAAAGAATCCTATCAAATGTATCGTAGCTTATATATACCAACTAAATAATTACAATTACAAAATTAATAAATCGTGCTCAAATTATTTTTAATATACATTTACCTTTCGCAATTTACACCGGATGAAATCAGAAATGTATTTTTGATTTTTATGAAAATCTCTTACACATACATGGAATTCGAAATATAATTTTTTAACTTGACTAGGATAAATTTTTTAATTGGGCAATAGATAAATTATATACTGTTGGCAGTCTATGCTGGAAACATTTCTTAGACATGAAGTTTGCGCCATGCGTTAATTTTGAAAAAATATGTTAATTAATAAAATTGTAGTGCACATGCATTTTGTCGTGTGTTGCGATTGCTTGCAGATCGTATGCGCAAGTAATGGCACCCACATACACTTAGTATATATAAAGAACAGAAAGTTATTTTAAATATTTTAATTTAGTTTTCTGCTGCAGCCTCTTGCGTGAGATATATCAGATTGCCTCATCGAGAAAAACAGAATATATGATGCTTATGACTTTTACCAGATTTCCTTGCTTTCTTTATAATATTTCCTGAGTCCTGAAATAATTCCTGAGTCCTACTTTTATAGGACTGTTTTGAAATATTTACACATCTCATTGTCGCCACGATTGCATACTTTGTTTTTAAAAAACCGATAATTCACTACTTCACAGAAATTCGTTCTGATACACTCCTGCAAAACACTTAACTGTCAGATTACGTAGCGCCTTCATTTGTGTGCATGTTAAAAACCATTTAATTATTTTTGATAAAATAATGTTAATACGGCTTACCTTTCAAACATTTTCTGCAACAAAGGATTGCATCGACTTTGTATTCTTTGTAATATTATTATTTTAGAGTATGTAAGGATAGTTTAGAACAGGGGTGGGCAAACTTTTTCAAGATACGGGCTACTTCTAATTTTTCAAGGTGTTGCGGTCCACCCAGTGAAGTAGGTGGGGTGAGGGTGATCCGCGTTTAAAGCAAAACGCAAGATCCAAACATAATTAATATCAAATGATGCATTTGTTTAGAAACAGTTCAAAATACACAAAAAAATAAAACTTTTCCATCTAAAGTTAGCGCTCATAGTTATAGTCAGTAGAAGACTTAGTCTGCATACTGTCAGCAAATCTTGAATATTTCAGAACTTACTAACTGCTAATATTCAGGAGGTCACCCCAAAATGTCTTGGATCGACTTAATGCCCACCCATGCCTTAGAACATGAGCATAGATTAGGTAAAGACTTTTCTTTTCTGTATTTTCTTACGATTACATGAAAATGATAATCTTTTAAAGTGTAGCGTTTTAAAATAGCTTTGTTATAAAATTCAAATATTTTCTAAGAAGCTATCCATAATGAGTAGAAACATATATTAAAAATATTCGCTTTCAACGTATTTTTATAGGTTTCTTCTAAATATCACTCATGAATAATTTATTCAAACTCCTACTTTTAACACATTTTTTTTTAAAAAAAAAGAACACGTTCATTGAAAATACATATTCGAGGAAAGACTTAAATTGATTCTCAAATTTTGTAATATAAATCACTCCATCATTATATATTAATACTTTGATAAAAAAAATACTTTGTCGTATAATTTTAAGTCCCTCTATGATGCCCTGGTTACATATTCCTTTCAAATCTAAATCTTTATTTCTGAAAGAAAAACTAGTTTTATGAAAAAACTTTTCAGAAAAGCAAAATATATTTTTCATGCGCGTGTTCATAGAGTACGATAAATAGAAGATCCTTTTGAGAATAAATTTACCTTAAAAATTCTTTAAAAAAGATTTAAAACATTGATTCATTTTTGCCTCAGATTTTAGAAATAAGTTTCATGAATGCATTGAGTTCAGTTATTGAATTATATTAGAAGTTTAAAGTATATATAAGTTATATCCATGTAGCTTTCAAATTTAATGATGACTTATTCACCGAAATAATGTCTCATTAAAACAATGTAATTATATCCCTTTATTTAGATGTACAAAGTGACATAATTAGTTTAAAGATTTTTAAGATGGATAACCTTTTTAAAAAGCTATATGTAACCCTTCAAGGACACACATGAGCTTTAAATTGTTTTCTAAGAAATAAAAGGTAAAATGAGAAATCAAAATTTTGTTTCCTATTGTAACATCTGAATATTTCTTAATATGAAATTCAAGAACAAGAAATAAATTAAGGTTTTTTTTTCAAAAGAATTATTGTGGTTGGAAAATTAATTACAAAAGAAGTGTATTGTTAGTATGTATATAATATTTCAACGACCCATTGCATAAGAACCCCGAGTTAGGGGGGAGGACGATATTTCAATAGGGAAAGTCAGAAGAAATAGCGAACAGGCAAATTTATTAATATTAAACTACAAATAATAAATTACTTACTTTCACTAGTGTTTACAGTAAAAGAGACAATTTTAATGAAAGAATGTAGATGTACTTGTCAAAATCATAATTATACATTATATTCAACGCAAGAAATATTTACTTGCACAAAAATCAGCTAAAATCAGAAATTTCAGTAATGTCCTTAGTTCAGAATTAAAATTGCCTTTCAATTTAATAAAAGATTAATTTTAAAAAATGTATACTTAAAATACATGAAACAATTTTTTACTTATTTATTCTTAATGTGCTACTTAAAAAAACTGTTTTAAAGTTTTTTTGTTCTTTTTTAATGGTTTTCTGAAATTTGTATTCTTTTACAAATTACTAGTTTTTCAACACAGATATGAGGATACATTCAATTTTACTTAATAAAGCATAGATATTCTCATTCTTTATTAACAAATTTTGTAAATGCTTAGAATTTTCGTAATTTATTATTTTGTGTTTATTTTAACATTTTCAATAATATACAATTTTGAGTGTCTTGAATAGGTTATACTGAAGCCTTTATCTCTACTTCTCGACTCTAAATATATTTATTGTTCATCGGATATATACTATAGCTTCTCTTAGTTGTTTGTTGATTCATACTGTGGTCTATATATTTTCAAATGCATTTACGTAAGATCTTATATTCTATCGTTAATAATGGTTCCAAAAGATCAATCCAATATAAACACACACACATGTACTATAAAAATAAGGGGGTAGATTTACTCTAGCCTCTAAAAAACTAGTTTAATCCCACTAAAAGCAGTCTTCCGTCTGCGATGTTTATTGTGTACTGGCATCTATTTTGAATTTTTGGAGTTTCCTCCTGCTGTAAGCTTTTGTATTTCTCCCTTAAAATAACATAGAGATTTTTCTCAGTCCTTATGGTCATATTTTTATTTTTATTGGTAATAAAATACTACCCTTTATTATTTATATACACCTAAGAACATTGAAAAAAGCATATCAAGAACGGAGCTTAGAACTGAAATGAAATTTAATACACATAATGATGCAGATAAAAAAAATTCGCTTGATCCCAATATCAAGATAATCAAACGAATACACAGTGCAACTTCAATCGCGAGTTGGACAGCCTCCTGCTTCAATACATGCCATCTTGAGTTTTAGCTGGTCTCACAAATAATGTGTCTGGTACAAGTCCGGAAAGGGGGTGGTCATGGAAGATTCTGAATATGACTTAGAAAATCTTCATCTACTTAAGCAGTATGAGGACGCGTGAGCATTATCTTTCTGAAAAATTGTCCCTTGGAAGACCATTTAGGAAAGCTCCCATGAGAGGTCAAGAATATCATCAACATAACGCTGGCTCGTTAAAGTTCTTACGTACCATAACTAGAGTGGGTCAACATCATAGGTTATGGCCCTCCAAACCATTACGCCTTCTGTACCGGCAAAAATGTGTCCCGCGAAAGCCTGAGAGACATTTCAGTTCATCAGGTTGCCTCCATAACCATATGCGATCATTATCTGTCCCCAAAATAAACCGGAATTTATTACTAAGCACCACGTTGTACCATCTTGGACATTATGCGTCACTCTGGTTTAGCATAACTGTAGGTGGAGTCGTCAATGGCAGTTAAAAAAAGGACAGTGCTCCAAAAGGATATTTGGATTGCAGACACTTCCTCAAAGCTTCTAAAAATTGTTAGGTAGAACAACTGGCCTCCCTATATTTTATTGCATCGTGGAACGAGTCACTGTGGGATTCATGAGTTCATTTGCCACACTAAGTTCGTCCTCTTACTGACCGCTCCAGACTCGGTTTTCCGTTCGTGGGCACAATCGCATTTCCATTGCCCCCAACATTCGGTGCAATCCAAATGATCGACCTGACAAGTAACACGGCGCATTGAGTATCCTGCAGTTTTCATGCCGATGACCAGACCTCTCTGAAACTAGTTCAACTGAGTGAAATAACTTCTTACACGTCTACCTAGCATTCGTTTACTAAATTCCTCCCAGAATCGGAATGTAATCGTTACGTTTATGAATGTTCCACTAAGCACCGGTTTATGTAGGAACCACTTCCTAATTGCAGCGCCATTGCAATATATGTGGTCACGCGTATTGACTCAAACTTGGATTATTTTCATGTTGGACAACATTCATCTACTTTGTAAGGTTTCGCAATTGTAGTTTGGCACCTTCTTGGTGAGAGCTATTTTAATGTTCCTTGGTATACAAGGGTACATCAATGAGTTTTCTCATAAATTTTTGCATTTCGTTCAAAATATTTTTAAAAAAGATTGTTAACTGTCCGCGTTCAATTATATCATTCAGCTTAATTTTTAAAATAAATTTTTTGCATCTGCTTTAGATTCAAAATACCTTTTTTTTCCATTCCTAATCTTTTCATAATAAATATTAGCAACTAGACTGTAGTTGTTTAATATCGATTTCCAATGTTCTATGCACCTTAAATTTTAAAAAAAATGGTCTTTTTCCTCAAATATATCCAAGAACATAATTTTTTTCTGTACTTTTATTTATTTTTCTCATTTAAAGAAAAAGTTACACCTAATATTGCCTTATATTTACTTACTTTAACTTTTAAAAATAATATCTATATAAAGGAAATAAGTTTATTTTCTTCTTTTGAAGTTAGCTTTTCGTTTATTAGAATGCTGCGTAGAGCAACTATATATAGTTGGCAATATTATATAGCTTTTAATCAAACTAAAATCATTTCAATTTTTAAAAAAACTAGATGTTATGATGCATTTCTGTAAAGATGAATCATAAGGATCATCTAACAAGAGGAAATTATATGTTATATAACAAGTGGAATATATTACAATCCCAATAAAACAACGCTTCTCAAAGTTTCAATATTTGCGACCCAATATTCAATCATAATTTTCATTCCCCCCCCTTCATACAATAACAATGTATATAATTAAATAATACTATACTTCTCTTTACAAACACAATCTGCATCATCCACGTTCCCACTTTAGATTTCTTTAAATAGCCCTTTTAATATGCATCCACAGCACACACAGTTCCTTCACATAATCAAACAATTTATAAAACAGATATCCCTAGAGGCAAGTTGGATGCACTTTAAAAGCCCACTAAATAATGTTCTCGTGAAACTACGAACAAAACCGTTAAATCGTTGAGCAGATGACTGGTTAAAATTGCAGCAAACGAAAAATTCTTGACAGAAACTTCTCACGTAAAAGATATTACATCATAAATTAAAATATCTTGCCACACACACACACACAATTAGAAATATTATCAATATATTTAAAGCAATTGAGAATTGTCAAAAAATATTAAGAAAAAAAGGCCCGTAAAATGTATGCTTATTTGAAATATATTACAGTGATGGAATTTTTGGGTCCAATCCCCACCCTCTCTCTTTCTCTCTCTACACACACACACACACACACACACATATATATATATATATATATATATACAGGGTGTCCAGCCTTAATGTGACCCAATAGCTAATTCCCGAACCGTTCGGTTTAGATATGCACTTCCAATTTAAAAAATATTTTTAAAAAGGTAAGGAATGTTTTTACGTGCTTTTCGAACCAAAAGACCCATTTACAAAAAAATTACAAAAATTAATTTTTATATGATCCCCGGCCCTATCACTTGTATTTAGGAAAAGATGCGGTACACAAAAACAAAGTAAACACAAAAAGTTTCACTTTATTACGATAAAAACTGGCCGAGTTATGCCTACATAAATTTGAAGCATCCAAATTGCTCAGAAAAGGGGGTCGTATATAAATTGAGTTTAGAGCACAGTAATTTACTATCTACAAAAAGAGCAAAAAAAAAACATCATAGAAAAATTAAAACATCGTAGTAAACATCATAGATTGACAATTTGTATTGCTGTATGGCGAACAATAAAAATTAAATTAAAGAGATACAACTTGTACCGAAAAAATTAAAACACCTTGTTTTAACAAATAGCAGCAAAATAATACAGGATTTGCCGTTCAAATTAGCATAATGTGGAATGATGCGCCAATCATAAATCGGGGGATTTATTATATCAGAAGAACCAAATTAACTTAAATAATGGTGAAGGTACGAGACAGGGAATACGTCTATTGCAACTCCCAGTTTTATACAAGCGCTGAACACCACGGGCAATTGTGCAATAAGAGGGATGTCTTAGAGTGGGAAATTTTATGGCATAAAGTCTTGTCGCCTCTCTCTTATTTCGATTACACTGCCCATAAAATAGTACCATTTCGCAGTTTCTTCACTTGTATACATCTCGTTCTCCCCTACTAGAATTCGTAATATTAGAATACGACTGTATGCAATTGCAAGCGACTACACAACAGATTTTTAACTTTCGTCATGATTAGCAAAAACGCAGCAAATCAGACTGAAGCCGTAGCATATAAGTCTATTTTTTGGAGCTCCTTTTAAAATGTTTTCTTCGTTCAAAATATTTTATTTTTTCTACGTTTTACACATACACAGAATAAATTTTATTTCTTAAGTACTCAATTATTGTATTTTTACGTATGCTTTGAAATTTAAAAAACGATTTACATAAAAGTGACGTGCAAGAGCGAAAGTTTCCTAGCAGAGCTCCAACTAATTTCACTTTGGAGACGGCCCCTTACTAGCTTCTTGAAAATAGCCGAGAAAATGCATATAAAGTATTATTTTTAAAATTCCACAACTCGGCCAGTTTTTATAATAATAAATGAAATTTTTTGTGTTTACTTTGTTTTTGTGTTCCGCATCTTTTTCTAAATATAAGTCACAGGACCTGGGGTCCGTATAAAAATTAATTTTTTAAATTTTTTTCTAAATGAGTTTTTTGGTTCGAAAAGCACGTAAAAATATCCCTTACCTGTTTTAAAACATTTTTCAAATTAGAAGTGCACTGGACACCCCTGTATGTATATATATATATATATATATATATATATATATATATATGGCATGGTGAAAGGTAATGATTTCTTAATAAGATCATTATTCTGAGAGTAGGTGTACATGTAGGGGATGTTGGATTGATGAGGCATCATCTTGTAGAAGGTTATTCCACTTTATTTCACATTTATTCACAAAACAGGGAATGGACGGCACGACAAAGAGACACATGAACCAGCTGCAACCGGTTACACAGATTGAAGACAAAGAGAAAAAGGGCGGATTTTCCTGAATCTCGATATTTATACAAAGCGGCAAATGGAAGTACACCTGCATGATCTCCGTGAACGGAGATTATTTATTGATGGATAGATATATTTCAAAATATTCCCGTTTAGTTATTATTTACGCGCGAGTCCTGAATGCCAGTACTATTACAAATTAAAAACATGTTCAAGATAAAATTAATGAGAATTATTTTACATATATATATATATATATATACTAGCTTTACCCACCCTCTTCTCTGGGTATTTCATGATGTTGAAAAATATATATTGTTTATATATATATATATAAATTATTGATGTATACGTCCCAGCATTAAGAATCGATGGTATGAAAAAATGTACTTATACCTGTAACTTTTGCATCTTGATATAAAAAGAACAAAACTTCTAATCAATTTCAAATAATCTCTAAAATTGAAGTAGAATGATTTTTTGCACTCTTGTAACCAAATAACCAAGTGGATTTCCTCTAAACCAATTTTCAGTGGATCTCTACTCCAAAAAGTAAACATACATGACAAATTTCAAGTCTATATCTAATACAACAAAAGCGGAATTTTTATTATCAGTACGCCCCGTAACCCCGTTGAGAGTTAATTTCCAGAAGAACCGTTCTTACAGGATTTCCATTCAACAAACAAAACAAGCAAACCAGCTTTTATTATTATAGTCCTAGTAATTAAAAAACAGAAATTTTTTTCTCAGTACTCCCCAGTAAACTCCAGCTCTCCAAGGAGTCAATTTCTGTAAAATCTATTCTTAGTGGTTCTCTATTCAACAAAAGAAACATATTTAACGAATTTCAAGTATGGGGGTCAACAATTCAAAAAATTGATTTTTTCCCTATAACTCCCCTTGATCCCTTTCAATCACTTTTGGGGATCGACTTTCGCAAAACTCTTTGTTAGAGAAACTCTATTTCATGATAGGAACATGCCTTCCAATTTTCAAGCAAGTAGGTCTAATGGTTTAAAGACGGAAATATTTAACTATTACGTCCCTTAATCCTTCGTAAAGCCCCAAGGGGTCAATTTTTGCAAAACCCATTTTTCTCGGATCTCTACTCCGCAAAAAGAATCTGCTTACCAAATTTTAAGACTGTACGTCTAATTGTATAAAGATGAAAATAATTATCTTTAACGCCTCTTAAGTCCCCGCAACGCCACTTGGGGTTTTCACAAAACTTATTTTGTAGCAAATCTCTACTTCATGAAAGGAATCTGCGTACCAAATTTCAAGATTGTACGTCTAGTAGTTTAAAAATAGAAATAATTATTTACATTGCCTTTTAATCCCCCATAATGCCCCTTGGCGCGTTCAATTTTCACAAAATTCAGTTCGTAACGGATTTTTACTCCATGAAAGGAACATGGGTACTAAATTTCAAGTCTGTAGGTTTAATAGTTGCTGAGATATCGTGATGAGTAAGTGAATGAGTGAATGAGTGAGTGAGTGAATGAGTGAACGAGTGAGTGAGTGAGTGAATGAGTGAGTGAATCGCTTTTCTCCTTTATATATATGTATATTGTAATTATGCAAAAATAAGGAACATAACCGAACTAAAATTGATGTATCATGGCTTGTAAATGTTTTCATGTAACTGAGAGCTATCACTAACAACAAATTTGAAAACAGACAGAAAACTTCACGTACACAAGTACGTCTTTCTCCCATCAAAATCATTAGCTGATTTCGAAGAAAAGCCGTATCACAAGAATAGAATTATAAAAAAAAAATTTTAAAATCACAGAACGAAAAGGTATAGGGGAGACCGGGGCAAGATGACGACGTTAACAGTTTTTTGTTGTTTATTAATTTATTTTTAAGGGCAGTAAAATCAATTTTACATGAACTGTTAGAGCAGTCCTTTGTAGTATTAAAATATATTACCATTTAATTTTTCCAATAAAAGAAGTTAATGATTATTTTATTTTTTCATAACCATAAGAAATCGACATCTTGCCCCAGTACTGGGGCAAGATGGCGACACTGAAAAAAGGTTGAGCATATTTTATCTTTTGAATGTGTTACATGGTTTAACAAATGATAACTGTGTTTTTACATCTTACAAAGTATCAAACTAAGCGTAATGCATTGTAACGTAATGTTGAAGTGTTTAGTTGTGTACCTAACAATAGTCACAAATAAAAATGACATTTTTATAATTGGAACATTCCTCATGCCAACACTCTTGGAATTTACAGCACTGGATCCATTCTTCTGTTGGAGGGTTCCTCTTCACAAGCAGGACATCTTATAACACCGTCCTTTAAGGTGATACAACTGGAATGTTTGACCTGGGTTTTATAGATTTAGGCCTACAGGAACGGTTTGAGTTTTTTTACTCCCTTTTTAGCTTCACGAGCTTTTTTTCTCTGTTTTTTTTAAACTTCCTGTTCTTCCTTCTGCTTTTCCCTTTGTTCTAACATTTCTTTGGTGGGTGTGCTTGTAAGAATGCTAGAGCTCAATTTTTTGCTTTTTCTTTTTTTTCTCACATTATGTTGTTTTAGGCAATGGTTTGAAATAAAAAAACACTAACAGGCTTCTTTGGTGCATCGGAATCAGCATTTGCCATAAGTCTGTTTTCTGGAGGGTTTATATGTTGGTTTTCTATTACCGGGGTCTGAGGATTAGCACTATTATTCTCAGTTTCATCACCAACAGCAGCATGGTTAGTAGTTTTTACCGCAGCATAGTCATGTTCGCTAAACACAAGAGGATTATGAGGCTCGATCCCATATTCTTTAAACCCTTTCAACGGCATTTCCAACTGTAGCTGATTTGAAGTAAGTGATGCTCAAAACCTCACCAATATTTTTGTCTGTGATAGTTTGTTCTGGATGAGTGACCATAAAGTTGTCACATGCTTGGCTATAGTGCATTTTTAACTGGTCGAAAAATAACACAAGTGGCTGGAGACGATGTGATGTGTGCGACGGCAACCCAACCATGATGATGTTTTTCGCTCAGCAATATAAGATAGCCTGCAAAGTTATATGAGTTTTGTGATTGTCAAAAATCAGCAGATTAGGAGATTCTTTGCTTGGTTTCACATGAAGATAAAAGTGCTTCAAAAAAGAGAAAAAGGTGCCCTCACTGTTCCAGCCCTTATCACTACAGTTGCCTACAGTTCCTGGTGGGGCTCTTTCTACAAGTTCAGGAAGCATTCGTTTTCTCGCAAAAAATCAGAAAAGGTGGCAGATAAAAGCCAGTAGCTCTAAAGCAACAAATTATTGTTACATTCTTTCCTCTTTAGTAGGGGCTTAGCGGATGGCAAAAATGTCTTTCCTCTGGTCACCCCCTTTCGAATGAAACCTTTCCCGATCCGATGCACCCCTTAGCCCCAGAAGAGATGGAAGCGCAAGGTCGCGTGAACATACACACAGACAAACAAGTGTTCACAGGATTTAATAGAATGGACAACAATAGTTAGTTTAATAAATTCCGAAACACGGGGCAAGATGACGAGCTCGTCATCTTGCCCCGTGTTTCGGATCGTCATCTTGCCCCAGACTGTCTGTTTAAAAATATTCGTTCTCAATACCATGAAGGAAGGTAATTAATTGACATTTATTCATGGTAATAGGTAGTATTTAAACCAAGTTACTCATAAATATTAAAGAGAAACGTTATATCTTACCTGTATCTGTAGCAGAGCTTATTTACACATGCATAAAAGTTATATCGTGGCATCAAAAAACAATCAAAGCTTCACAACTAACACAAAAAGGGCGATTTCAGCGTGTCTATACTATAGTTTAACGAAAGGCGAAAAGGAGAGCCAGTAGTGTTCATTTGATGTTGCTACCTAGTGGAATACGGAAAAATTAAGACATTAGTCATCTTGCCCCGGTCTCCCCTATATATATATATATATATCATAGTTAACAAACATGAACCATCAAAGTGTAATGACAAACAAAAATATTTAAATAAAATTTAACTATTCCTAGAACTTTTTTTATTTTATATTTCATTGGGAAGTATTATTCTAGAAGCTAATCATTATCCCACGTACACCGTAATTAGATTAATTTATTTCTGAACTATTTATCATAACGCAGTTTTTAAATATGAATAATTCTAAATTCAAAGAAAACTTAGCTATCTGATTTCTTCTGACGCAGTACAAGTCATCGACTTTAACTATTATTTAACTCCAAAACGTCATCTCGTCACGCAATACTAATATTCGTACTTTTCTTTTTTTAGTATATTTATTCTCCAAACATGGCATCATCTTAAAGAGTTTTTAAAAATTCATCAAACGTTTTGCTTATATTTCAACCGAATGTTAAATATATTTCATTCCGATATAATTCGACTAAGGGAACCAATCATTTTCGTCCATTAAAGTATTTTAAATTTAATTTTTATTCTCATGGTTCACACAAAACATGTAGTTTAACCTTAAAAAGAAAAAAAAAGGTGCAAAAGTATTGAAGATTTATATTCTTGTAAATTTACAAAACCAATTACTTTCAACATAAAATAACATGATTTTTAGAAAAAGGAGGAATCATTTATTTTCAAAATTCAGCATTGAACTTTCTTTGATGTCTCCTGAAATCTCTAAATAAATTATATTTAAAAATATCAACAGTATTAAAATAGAATAATATTATGTCATATTTGATAAATATTTTCACTGAATATAAAGTAAAATATACCTAAAACTCAGTACAATGCAAAAAAAATAAACAATAGTTTTTAAAATATCTCAGTCTTGGAAAAATTTTAATCAATCTAATACATCGAAAAAAACACGCTGAAATATTAATAAAAATACCTCATTTGATTAGTTTTAATTGCTTAACATTTTTCAGATTAGACTATGCAGATGCTTGAGTTAGTTTAAAGCTTAAAAATGTTAACCTTTCAGTTGCATTTCTAGTAGCGAAGAATTTAAGATCTGAAAAGGCCTTTTTGTTGAGTATTTGCGCGTTTTCCTTGTAAGTCCCCTCGCAAAAGGTTTTTCTTTTTATCCTCTTTAGAAATTCGACTATTTCCGAATGAAGACTTAAACTCAAAGATCTTATGCGACACGCATTATTTTTTTCTAAAAAAAAGTTTTAAATATAATTGCATTTTCTCGGGACTTTTTTTCTAAAAGCATTAACAGCTTTAAAAATTTCTTCACAAAAAAGGGTCGTTAGATAAAATAATGTGTGGAAATCTTAAATTATACATCAAAGGATGGACCAAATTAGAGATTAAAACTTGAAAAAATCTATTAGATGTGTTAAATTTTTAAAACATTTCTGATACAGAAACACATTTGAAATACCACCAAAATGGCTTTTATTTTGTGTTCCTCGTGCATACAAGGTGATTCAATAGAAATTAATTAATCAATATTAAATAATGAAACTTAAAACCTCGAAAAATTATTCATTCTTTTTAAAAAGCTTTTTCCTTCTTATTTCTTAGCAAAAATCCCATTTCAAAAATGTTCCACGTCTTGAAAAAATAAAGAAGGAAACAGAATAGAACAAATGTTCGATTTATTCATCATAATTTACATATACTTTAGAAACAAATTTTACAATTTTTAATGTCTTTTTTAAAAAACAAAATAAGTAATAATCAGAAATCCCACATTTTCCATAGTAACTGACCTAATGCAAAAAACTATGCATTTTACATATACATATCAAATCGCTTATCATTCAGAAATAACATTAATCGTTGGCATAATATTTTATACCGTCTTACACAAAGTTCTAATATTAAATATTTTATTGCTAATATATACGTGAATAAAAGTACATTAATCAATTAAAGTACTTCACATGATGAGATTGATTTTGATTTTTCTTTATGTAATTATTATATATTCTCAAAACTGAGCTACTAAAACTTAACTTGAAGGAATATATTTGTTTTACTATACCTAACTTATATAAAAAAAATTTGTTTCCCATTAAATCTTAAATTCTACAATTGCTTTAAGTGGACATGGTACGATTTACGAAAGAATTTTTAATTTAAGGATTTTTTTAAAATTTTGGTTCCCTCCTATGTGTGTATATTATGTAAAACAGATTTTGTGCTCTGTTAAAAAATTAACCATTTAATATTTTAACGAAAACACTTCAAATTTGTGAAGGGATTTTAAAATGAAACTCCTCCTACAAAAATTTACGTACACACACGAAATTTGATTTACAAGTACATCTAACTATGTATAACAAAAGTTGGTATGGGTTTTAAGATAACATGATAGGTATTCGTACAATACTTCTTTTTATGAATGCTTATTGAAAATTCCTTAAAAAATGTATAAATTCTGAAATCTTGTTTTTAGAAAAATAAGTATTGCTTTGATTCAAAAATGCTTGCCAACTTTTTTTACATGTATTATTAGCAATAGATAAAAAAAATTCAAATCATTAGGCACAATATAGAAAAAAAAAGCCTTAGCATTTTAAACGAAGACAAACTAGTTATTTTATCTTTCCTAGAGAAGTGTTTAAAGTTTTGATTTGCCATAGGGATGTGAATAAAAGCGAATGTAAAATATATCATAATTCTACCTTTTTTAAGTTTAAAGCCTTCAAATTTTGTGAGGTTATAGAAAAGTATATAAAAATAATTTAGGATAAAAAAATTAAATTTGATTTTTTGACCGATTTTTGTCAATATTATCGTACCCTTAAGAGATAGAAGAAGATAACATTTCTTTCTCTAATACACGGTATATATATATATATATATATATATATATATATATATATATATATATATATATATATATATATATATATACTAGCTGTTACCCGCCCGCTTCGCTGATTATTTCATGATGTTTTATAAATTTTTACTGCTTATATATAAGTATAAACTATTGATATCTAAGTCCTAGCATTAAGAATTCGATTGTATTGAAAAATATACTTATACCTTTAACTGTCGCAAAAAAAGGGCAGAACTCATCTAATTTGTATTTTCTAAAAATTTCTAAAATTGAAGTATAGAATGATATTTGCTCTTTCGTAACCCAAAAACCAATTTTCGGTGGATCTCTACTCCGTAAATTGAACATTCAAGCCAAATTTCAAGTCTAAATCTAACAGAAAAAAAGAAGTTTTACTATCAATATCCCCGTAATCCCGTTGAGAGCCGTTTTCCAAAATAACCGCTCTTAGAGGATTTCAATTCAACAAAAGAAAAATGCAAACCAAATTTCATTATTATAGTCCTTGTAGCTCGAAAGAGTAATTTTTTTGTCAATACGTCCCAGTAACCCCCTGCACCCCCCCTAAGAACTTGATTTGCTTAAAATACATTCTTAGTGGATCTCTATTCAACAAAAGAAACATGCTTTACAAATTTCAAGCATATGGGTCTAACAATTAAAAACCTTAATTTTTTTCTGTAACTCCTCTTGACCCCTCGCAAACATCCTTAGGGGTCAATTTTCGTTTTACTCTTCGTTAGAGGAACTCTATTCCGTGAAAGGAACATGCCTACCAATTTTCAAGCAGGATGATCAAATAGTTTAAAAATCTAAATATTTATCGATTACGCCTCTTAAACTCCCAAAAAAATAAACTTGGTAGTTGATATTCGAAAAACCCATTTTGTAGCGGTTCTCTACTTTACGAAAGGAATCTGCTTATCAAATTTCAAGACTGTACGTCTAACAGTTTAAAAATGGGGATAATTGTCTATAACGCCACTTGAGCCCCCGCAACGCCACTTCTGGGTCTGTTTTCACAAAACCCATTTTGTAGGGGAATTGCACTCTATGAAAGGAATCTGCTTAGCAAAATTTGAAGACTGAGCGTCCAATTAATTAAAAATGCAAAAAAATTATCAATAACGCCCCTTGAACCCCCGCAACGCCACTTGGGGGGCAATTTCCACGAAACCCATTTTGTAGCGTATCTCTACCCTATGAATAGGAATCTGCTTACTAAGTTTCAAGACTGTACGTCTAGTAACTTAAAAATCGGAATTTATAACACCCCTTAAACCGCCGCCCCCGCAACTCCCCTTGTGGGTCAATTTTCCCAAAACCCATTTTGTAGCGGATATTTACTCCAGGAAAGAAACTTACCTACCAATTTTCAAGCAGGTAGGTGAAGTAGTTTAAAAACGGATATATATTTATCTGTTACGCCCCTTAATTCCCCACAACGCCACTTAGAAGTCTGTTTTCACAAAACCTGTTTTGTAACTGATCATTATTCTACGAAAGGAATCTATTTATCAAATTTAAAGACAGTGCGTCAAATAGTTTTAAAAATGGAAATAATTATATATAACGCCCCCTAAGCCCCTGCAACGCCACTTGGAGGTCGATTTTAACCAAACTCATTTTGTAGCGGATCTCTACTCTCTGAAAGGAATCTGCTTACCCAATTTCAAGATTGTACATCAAGTAGTTTAAACATAGAAGCAATTATTTATAACGCCCCTTGCGTTTCGAATTTCGGAAAATCCGTTCTTAGCTGATGTCTACTCTATGAAAGGAACATGTCTACCAAATTTCAAGTCTGTAGGTTGAATAGTTCCGGAGATATCGTGATTAGTCAGTCAGTCAGTGAGTCGCTTTTCTCCTTTATATATATATAGATATATAGTCGGGAAGATGATGAGCCAGACAAAGGGAGTAGCCAAGTGAATGCGGGGATATACATATACTGCCAGAACGCCTTAATGGCCCAAAATACCTCTTTTTTCTACAGCATGTCCTCCCGGAGTTTTTGCAGAGAGTACCGGCCTCTGCCAGAAGAATGAGTGGTTCATGCATGATGGTGCATCAGCTCAATTTTGAATTACCGTGCGTATCAAACTCCATGCATATCCTGGTAAGTGGATTGAACGCACCAGACCTATTACTTGGCCTCCATATTTCCCGAACCTCAATCTCTTTGACTTCTTCTGGCTCCACCTGAAATCACTTGTGTATGAAGCGCTGGTGGCTATTGTGGGGGATCTTAGGCACGGATCTTCGTCGCTTCAGCTGATATCGCCAGCCCACCGGATTTGTTTGCACACGTCCGACAGCCCCCTCGTCCGTCGGTGTCGCAATTTCGAACGACCGCCACCTCGAACAATTCCTGTGACAATCACTTGTCGTTGCATTTCTGACGTTGAGCTGGGATGCATTGTTCGTATTATAAACGTGTAAGCATAAATCTATTTCTTACCTCTTATTGATCCCTTTTCCTCCACTAAACATCTCACTCTTCATAACTGTTTTTAATAATTACCCCGACAAAACGTGGTTTGTCACTCCATGTTCTATGGATCCAATGTCTATGTCGTCATCCAAATGCTTCCGTGTATCACCCCTCTGAATTTGTTGGTCAAATTCAGCATTATCTTGTGTGTATATATATAATCAAAATTTCTCTACAAGAGAGAGATGAACAAACATGATTAAAACTTAAAAGAATTGAAATTGCAAGATAACCAGACAACAGAATTTAAAAGGAAATATGAAAAATTAAAGTAATAGAGTTAAATATAAAAATATAAAAGAATGGATGCTACAGTATTATCAACACATTGCTGACTTAGGACAGCTTATATATATATAAATTTTATATAAAATTGGGTTTGAACATGTTTTGTGACCAGCCAACTTTCCCCCTTTCTGTTAATAATACTGAGCAAAAACCTATTGAAAATAATGGATAGGCAATCTAAATCCATTATGAGAAAAAGGTAACTTACCTAAAAATTGCATACAGAAACGCTAAATCTGTATGCAAATCTAAATAAAAAAAGCCCACGCTAAATCTGAGTACAATAAACAAGTTATTGCCAGATTCTGGACCCAAATACAAATCCAAAACAAATCAATGGCTGAAAAATAGCACTTAGCAAAAGTATAAAAAGAATAGAAATAATAAAATAAGAATTGTAAACATTCTACCATTTTCTTAGAAACTCTTAAGATAATATGATTTAAAAGTTATAATAAATTTTAAAAAGTAATTTTATCTGAAACTAGAAATCTGGGGTATTTAAAACTATCTAAGAAGAAGAATAAATCTAAAATATTAACCTGTTAAAACTATGGAAATTTAATCCTTACTATTTAGAATTTATTTATTCAAATATCTATCAATAAAATTAATTGGGTATTTTTGAATTAAACAATATGTAGTAAAATGTTTATAGATTTTTATTTTTTTTAATTTATTTAAAACTAGAAATTTATTGCGTTGTGTGTAATTAATAACAATATACATATATGTGTGTGTGTATGTATACATATATGTGTGTGTATGTGTGTGTATGTATACATATATATATATAACATAAAAGGGAACATATACGTTCAAAAATATAACATGTGTATAATAGAAAAAATTGGAAAAAGTTTTGTGAAATTGATGTATCAAATATAAACTGGTAATGAAAAAATAATCCTTAACAAACAAAAAAGAACAAAGTATATAATTTACGTCCCGAAATACTAACAAATATTAAAAAAGAAGTTCATTTTCTCTAGTCATGAAAAGAATAAGCGTTTCTTAGATTTCTTAGTCGCCATTTTTCACGTTGAAATTTGAAGTCATTGTATTCTTAAAAATTTATTAAATATGATAAGAAAAGTTATAAGCATTTAGTTAAAATTTGAATCCAATTCTTTGATTAGTTTTAATCTTAGAAAAATTCTTCATGGAGAGAATTACATTACTTTTGTGGGGAAGTCCGCGAGATATCTTCTCAAAGTAGAAGATACTCCATTAAGTCAGAAGGATCAGCAACCACACATGTTACCAATAACAACTTTATTTACAATTTCATCTTTTAAGTAAATGTAAATTAGCAAAAAATAATAAATATACAAATAAACTGACGTGTTGAGCGCCTGCAGAAAAATTACTAAAGAATAGCGGTTAATTTACATTCAGCCAATTCAAGTCCATCGTAGTTGAGTTCAAATGAATGAACTCCGCCTAAATTTAATTATATTATAATAACAAAGTTTAATATTTTAGTTTTAAAAATCTTTTTCTTTCCTAATAACAGTTTTTCCTATTTTTAAATAGTAAATCTACACACATTTGTTACTTTTGAATTTTATATTTGTGGTGTTTATTAAACATCATATTTTCTACGAAAGTTTTTCCTTAAAAATCATATTACAAATTTCTACTTACTTACTATGTCGATATGCTGTCAAATCCCTCTAAATAAATTAATATCTTCCTGTTTTAAACCAATAAATTATTGATTGAATTAGAAAAAAAGAAACGAAATTAAAGTGAGCATGTATCAAAAATAGCAATTTTATAGAAAAATTAGTGCATCAATGAAAATAATTATGAACGACATTTAATTTTTTTATAATTGTTGGAAGTGTGAACAACGTGAAAGTATAGTACGCTTCTTTAGCCAAAACACTAGGAAGCGTATGAAACCGTTATTAAAAACCAATTAATAAAGTGTTGTCATAAATTACAATTCATTTTAATATTTAGAAAAATGTATATATATGCTTATGGTTTTTAAAAAATAAATATATAACCTTATAAATTGTATCTATCATGGTTATTGAATTACTTTTATTTCAAGCTTCGTATTCACTAGATATATTCAAATAAAGCCACGAGTTAGTGTCTTAAATTAGTCTTAAGTATGGAGATTGCTGTATGTTTAATGTAACAGGGCTTCTGAGTCTTCACAAAGTATGTGTAAACCAGGGGGGTTGACATATCAGATAAGGTGCGTTCGGCTTGATTCTAAGTAATGAAGTCCGTCTCCAATAGCCCCCGTGTAGCCTCAGAGAGACCGTAATTCAAATCAGTTAATTGTTATTGTATATATATAAATTTCAATTCGCGTTTTAAAGTTCAAAAATATCATCATTTGCTATTTTTTTACCCATCCATCTAAAATAAATTTAAGACGTGAGTTTCATTTTTTTTAAAAGAGAAATAATTACCAATATATTTATTTTAAATATATTGGTAATTAGTATACTGGGTATCTCTGAAATGCAGTTTAAAATCTGCATAAAACTTTAAAATGTACATCTAATTATGCAAATTTAATAAACACTGAATTTACATGCATTTTATATGGGATGTAAAACGTTTTCTTAATTTAATTCCCCGTTTTAGCTATTTTTCATTCAAAAAAGGGCCAGCTCATATTTTTCCGTACAATTTCTTTCGTCTAAGTATTTAACTTTTATAACGAATCAATGCGAATGCATTGTAAGAATGTATCATATTTTATTTCAAGTTTAATCACTCAATTTCATTTTTTTAAAAAGGAACACAGTTGTTTTGAGTAAGATCCACATAGCTTTTATGTTAATTATTGAAAGACCTAAAAATGAGGTAGTTCAGCATGCACAATAATATTGTTTACTTATGATTGTAATAAAATATTAAAATGAAAGATGAAAAATGGAAAAAATGAAGAATTAAATTTGATGCTTGCAATGCAATGTTTTAATAATTTTAATATTTGGCTCTAACTGCATGAATGCCAAAAACAATTTTGATTTTAAATTATCATTAGTACTAAATTTTGTTTATTTATATTCACATCATATTAAGATGTTTAATGGTTGCATGTTCATCGGAAAAAATATCAACCATTTTAAATGCCTTATCTTGCAAACTGTTTGCAATTGCTTTTTGGAGCTCAACGGTTAAATTTTATAAGCTTACTTCAACAAAAACTTTTAACTTTGTAAAATATTGCGCACAATACCTTTGTATGCCAAAGAATTTTAGTCATGTCAATTCAAATTCCTTTTTGGGCAGCAAAAGAGTTATTTCTTACCAATTTCATTTTTTTAAATCAAAAAGCAGCCTTTTATAGCCTAAGTACATTCTTTTATGCCTGAATAGTATTATTTTCTTTATTGTGCTCTGCAGCTTATTTAAATACACAACTTGTTATAATTAAAATAAAGCATATAGATATGGATTACCAATAAGTCAATGAAGAGACCCATGACATGCATAATCAGAGCATTTTTGGAATTTTTTATTTTATTGCTTTAACTATTTGACAATTCCCAATTTTCTCCCACTGAGTAATTTCATATCAATGAAGTTAACTGCAGGGTTTTTTTTACCTTACATTTACTACGAAGTACCTTATTACTTTATATTTACTACGAAATACCTTATTGCCTTATATTTACTGCGAAAACTATTCAAGCAATTCTCGAAAATTTTTGTATTAATCCGAAGCCATATTTATAATTAAAGAGTCAAATCTTAATAACACTCATACACCATTATAGTTACTTATAAAAAATCAATATATGGTGCATAATTTTATTATTTTAAAGTCCAATGTCTAAAGCTTTATCGAAGACTTGCTTAATGAATTAGTACAAAGTACCAAAATTAAATAATCTAGTTTTTAGTTTGAATTTCTCACCTGAAGTCCTTCCTTAGCTTGATTCATGTAAGTTTATATATTTGTGATTGAATAGGTGCAGTATTCCACGTAGATGATGCTCGTTCTGCAATGCTTTGATCATCAATACTCACAACCTGCTTCCAAAAACCTATTGAGTTGTTTCAATACGACGTAAACCTGCAAATTAATTCATTCAATTATTATCTGTGGAATGCCTTTGATATATGCGAAATAGTCTAAATTAGCTTGAATATACCTTTCAAATTTCAATACCTTATATAATTATATCACTACATTATAATACTACACTCATGTCCATAAATTAAGGATAATGAAGTTCAGGCAAAGAAAGAGACAGAAGCAAAACAAATTTGACTTATTTGTAAAGTCTATTTATTAATCAAAAGGTAAAAAGCAAAAAAATGCTATATGTTTGACCTAATTAATAAAAATTGCGATTTTTACTCCCTGGAGCAAATTTCAAAAAAGAACCTATTTACAAAAAACAGTATAACATGGTTAGTATGATGGTTAATACGGAGTATGTCTCCCGGACGATGCAATACAGGCCTTACAACGCCTACTCATGCTGAGTATCAAATTATCAATCTGATCTTGGGGAATATTACACCACTCATCAAGCAATGTCCTCCGAAGTTCCAGTAGACAGGTGGGAGGGGGTTGAAGGGCTGCAATTCGTTGGCCAAGCATACCCCACACATGCTTTATTGGATTCAAGTCCGGTGAGTATGCTGGCCAATCCATACGGGTGATATCCTCGGATTGAAGGCATTCGTCTGCAATGTTTGCACGGTGAGGACGGGCGTTGTCATCCATAAACAGAAATTCAGCACCCATGGCGCCCCGAAACAAACGTACATGTTGTTCCGGAATGACATCCCGATAGATGTGGCCTGTCATCGTTACACTCTGAACATGCAGGTCAGTTCTGGAACCAAGAATAATTCCTCCCCAAACGAGCCATCCTGCACCACCGTAACGGTGTCGTTTAATGGTGTTCTCTTGGTGGTAACGGGTACCTGGCGCTCTCCATCTGAATGTCCTGCGAGAAGCAGACTGGAAACTAAACCTGGACTCGTTGGAAAACATCATACAAGACCACTATTGCGGTGTCCACAATGCATGCTCTCTACTCCAGGTTAATCGCAGGCGACAGTGAGTTGCGGTAAGGGGAACACATCTGACAGGCCTACGAGCATATAGACCAATGTGCCCTAAACTTCTGTACACGGTCTGCCTTGAAACTGTCGTACCGGTAGCTGAAGAGAGCTGACGAGATAGGTCTGATGCTGTGCTCCGTCTGTTTCTTTTGGCAGTAACTGCCAAATACCGGTCCTCATTCGGCGTGTTAACTCGGGGGCGACCTTTGATGTAACATCTACTCACATTACCATCATCTTGGAATCGTTGCTAAAGCCTGGAGATGACACTCTGGGCGATTCCAAGTTCCTCGGATACTTCCAGCTGGGTAAGTCCACATTCCAGTCATCCGATAATTCTACCACGTAAAACTCATCCAAATGCTTTCTTTGTGCCATAACTATGCGGTTATTGCACTGAAAGGCTTTTAAAGCGCTTGTGAACAATTTTACTTCTTTGCCACCATTCCTTATATACCCCTCTCTTACACTTTCGTCATTGTGACGTACTATCCGCGCCATCTGGTGGTTTCCTGTAATTTGCATATTCTTCTTCAAGATGTGTGTGATAATTTTACAGGTGAAATTTTTATTTTAGAGTTCAATTTTTGTGTGATTCTGAATTAGCCTTAATTTAAGGGCATGAGTGTAGAAGTAAAAAACTGCTGTAATTTTTAGAGAACTTTTCTTTTCATTTGAAAACTTAGAATGTTGGACCTTTCATAAAATGCTTTTTTGTCAGCATAGGGAAAAAGGATATCATAAAATGGCATATTATTCTTGCATAATTATTAAAATGCTGTGTGTGTGTGTGTGTGTGTGTGTGTGGTTAATTCACAATCTACGGGTAGCAGTCATTACAACCTACGGAAACACTACATCGTATATTTTATTTTCTGGCTACATTAAATTTCAACTAAACTGTTAAGACTAAGTGTTTTACTTAGGAGTCTTACAAAGTACGTACATATACTATAATTTGACGCTAGTTAAGTATAGTAAGTTGAATATGAAATTATATGACTAATAAAATCATTAAGAAAAGTTTCAGAAACATTTTTTTAATACTCTCGACTACAAAAGCCTTTTAGCTAACACATATACTAAGCTTGTGAAAAATTACGCAATTTGTGATTTAAAAGTAAATAAATAAATGGAATGTAAAAATTCCTTGTAAGAAATAAATAGAATGAATGTCCAAATAATGCACCATTGTCTTAATCATTATTTAATACTGAAAAGAATTATCTCTTACGTAGAAAAAGAATTGGTTTTTTACAATATTTGATGTTCAGTAACTAGCTTACACACTTTTGAATATATAAAACACAAACTTAATCATGTCACCCTCTTCCCGAAAAATGTCACGTAATTCTAAAACGTTCCCCTCATCTTAAGATTTCCCTTCTGAAACAAAGTTTCACTACATCTGAGAAACAGTCAGTGAGTCTCCATTAAAGTTTAACGTGACACTAAACCCATTTCTCATTGTCTGGAAAGTTGAGTCAGTTAATTTTTCGTGATGTTTCGAGTGTTAAAAGTTTTGTTGTTATTGTAGTTGATAATATTGTTTTTAATCACAGAAAAAACTAGCTAAGTGTTTTTTTCTTCTACTTCATGTACTTTACAGTTCAGTTCGCATTTTCAAATTAAAAAAGCATTTTTCATAAAAGGAGAATGTTTTGAAACTAAATAATTCTATGTTAATTTTTTGCCAAAATATGGCATTTAAATAAATTTTTAGGGTATTAACATTCTTAAAACAATTTTATACATGTATTCTAATCTAAGTGTGACACTAAGTATAAAAAAAAATTCGTTTGTACGCTTTTGCAATATCAAGTTTCCGAACGTAGGCATATACCTTAATCGAAAAGTTTGCAAAATCAAAAAAGTATTTCCCCTGCAATTTTTAAAAGAAAATTTATAGCAGATTTAAGTGTTATATCCATGACCATTTAATTGTTTGTACATTGCACACTGCATTTTTTTTCTATTCTAACAGTTTTCATTAGACACTAACATTTTATTAATTATTACAATTGTCTCAAATCGCTTTCAATGCTCCACTAATTCAAAAAGGTATAAAAAATTGCATTCTTCATCACAAGCATATTAATATTTTTCTTTGTATTTTTTTAAACATATTTGATAAAACAACTACACTTTGCAAATCCTCAAAATATAAATTTCTTCTACAAATTACACCTATTATATACATGTGCATTTAATTTTTGCACATTCTTTATTGCACTTTTTACTTAACTATCAAATCATACCATTCTCATTCTATACTTAAAATTTCAACATGCAGAACGAGCATACCGAATATTTTTTGCCCAATTTAGAGACATTTTATACTTGATTAATAAGAGAATAAGCATACACTAAAATAAGAAACCTAAACTCTTGTAATGTGAAGCAAAAAATCACATCCATAGAAGAAACTATTTGAAAGTCTTATAAATATATGGTGTTAATCAATTGGCAACAGAAAAAAATTGTTCAACCCATTTATTTGAATTTCAAAAATATATATATATCTTTAAAAAATGCTATAATTTGTGCAGGTATAAAATAAATTCACTATGCTGTGTAAATCTTATAAGACATACACACCTGTTAAAGTTTTAGAAATTAGTTTATTGTTCAGGTTATAATGCAATCGTATATCGTAAATTTCTCGAATATGCTACTGAATATACCACATATTCATTCAAATTTCATGTCCAAGGGAAATATCGAAGAAAGTCATAAAGATATTTTTAGAAACAAAAGTTTGTTAAATATTTGAAGAGAACTAACCTGATTGTGCATATGTGTGCTTATGTTATAAAACTGAAGTAATACGTGCCTCTAGTGCTTTTATTGGAACTGCTTTATCGAAATAAAAAAATACAAATCTGTTTATTCAAAATGCAAGTAAAAAGGGGCTAAATAAAATAAAAATTATTCGGTTTCATGAAAAAACAACTACAAGTTTTTCTTGTAAATAGCTTAAGATCAGCAAATAACATAAATTTATTCTATGCGAGCGAAACGGTTTGGTAAAAGAAAATCAAGCCACCATCCTTTAGTCAATACTATATAAATAATTTAATTTTGTAGAAGATAACTGAAAAAAAATAGCAAAAAAAGTATAAAAGTATAAAATTCTAATTTACGATTACTTAAAAGGAAACATTGCATAAATAATTATTTCTTTATTTGGAAAACGCTGTACAAAGTCGTTTTTTAGGGGAAAGGAGAAAAAGGTTAATTTGGTTTGATTTTAATTTATGCTGCACTGTGAAGCCCCACGAAGACTATTGGCAACGGATATCGCAATTTAGAACTACGGTCAAGTGATGAGAACGACACCCCAGCTGGCATCCTCCTCTCTAATCTTCGGCACCACGACATGGGAGGAATTTGAGCCTTGACATATTTAACGTGCAACTATATGGTGGAGCTTCCGTTGCAATAGGTTTCGACTTCCATAACTCGACAACGCTAGCCATGAGTTCGGGACCATGACCACTCAGCTGGGAATGTATCTCTCTTAATTTCAATAAGTAATTATAATTAGTAATTTGATGGTAATAGTAGTTTGATTTAATTAAGGTTGCGGGTTTGACCCCGGCAGGAGTCAATAGATTTTCTGGTTGCGAAACTCTTAGGCACGCATGTCATATGAGTATGCGGCATGTAAGAGATCCCTTGCGTATTAATTTGCCCCTGGTACCCACGGCAAAATTAAAAACACGGTAATATTTAGCATCCGATGGAAGCTTGAGTTATACATTAATTCAAGCATTGAAATTTGGTAACGAGACCCTCACCAGGTGGTGTTACTATGAAAGGGCTCTCATATTTAGGGACTCACTGTGTTTGTAAAGGCTAAGTTGCTAAAATGCAGCCCCATTGAAAAAAAAGAAAAATTTGATTTAATTTACAAGGATTTTTAATATGCTAAAGAAAAATTAAAGGACAAGGGGGGTGAAAGCTCTTAAATTTTATTAGCATATGAAAAATCTATATAAAAAATTATTATTATCCCAAACCATACATACAAAACAAATAGATAATAATTTTATTTCATTGAAATATGAGTGAAAAAATTCAAGATTTAGTATATTATATATATATATATATATACTATATTTGACTAATTGTAAGCGCGAATACATACCTCTTAAGAAATGCCAGTGTCAACAGAAGAGATAATTTGTGTTTATATTAAATTTAAATTACTTTAAAACCTAAGACAAGACAAAACAAACTGACTCGAGTGCTTAGAGTATAAATCACAGGAAAATGTCTAGATGTGTATGTAACATAATAAAGATACAAACTGTCATATCAAATTATCAAAAAATAAAAATATATATTTGTTATGTTCAAAAAAGAATACGTAATTTTTAGAAAAGATAGTCCCCCACTCAGACTGTTTTAAAAAAATAAAATTTAAAATTAAAATCTCCAAGAATTACTCATTAAAACTATTTGAAAGCAATTTCCCTCATTATAACAATGATTGACCAAAGTTTAATGAAAACGTTCCAAATAAATTTAATCATTATCCTGAATAAAACGAATAGTTAAATATTCCTAATGGCAACTAGTGTACATTTGTATGGATTGAGCGTAGCAATTCTGTTTAGAAGAAGGAGCTGAATTATTCATGACTTCGTTTACTTAGAAACTAGTTTGGAAAGAACAATACACACACGTGCGCTGGTTATAACAACAACCCATTATATTTAAAAAGCGATCTTTGTAAAACTTTAAGAAAAATGTTTCACTTACCATGATAAGCAACAATAATCAAAATTAACATAAAATATATTCTCCATCTATAATACATGGCAATAAATCGTGTAATTCTATAACAAAATTCTAATTGTTCCCTTAAGAATATCATGTTCCAGATAAATTATTTAAAATAAAATTGAAACTATTACGCTTAGCATTTGTATAAAAAAGAAACAGAAGCACAGTGAAATTGTTAAATGAAATACCGATAGGCTTATTTATCATGAAGTATTATTTAAATTTATTCATACCATTGTGCAAAAATGTATTTTTGAAAAATAAAGTTAGAGGTAAAAGCTTTTGTACAAACTCATTTCTAATAAATTGTATGTATAATTCTGTTTTACTGGCTAAAGCGTGTATAAAGGGTGCTTTTGTTCTTTTCAATCCCTAATTTTATTTCTTTTATCCCTAATTTTATTTCGAAACAATACTAAGGCTATTGGATAAAAAAAACTTAAACAACATGACACGGCAAATACAAAAAACGTTTCTAAAATATTCAGAATTAACAATTGAAATAATATAAGATCCAAGATTGAGAATTAATAAACTTTTATGGAAGTATACAAAATGCAAATATTAAGTAGGAACTATTTAAAACGGACACATAATATTATTCAGAGAATCAAGGAAAGCATTTCTATATTGATAAAATAATCACAATTCATAAGATGCAAATTGTTCACTTACAACGAAAATAAACGTTAAGCACATGCGCGCGCTTGTATGTGTTAGCGAGAAAGAGAGCTAAGAAGCGTAACACCTTCGAGTGTCCACCTAAGTAAAAAACACAACTTATCTCCTCGATGGTGAAGGCCAGCGGACCTCGTATTTTTGATGTTCGGTCAACTGACAAGGACGACAGTGACTGGCCCCATTCTCTAATCCTACACATCACGCCCTCACGAAGCCACAGTCTTCGCACCATCGCACAGAGGGGCCGTAACATTTTTAATCTGCCGGGGCTCAAAACCTTTACGTCAGTAAAGGGATACAAAATCAGGTATTGTCCTCACCATTTGGCAAAAAATTGGCCTGTCTTTTTGCCTCAAAGTTGAGAGGTCCGTCGAAAATAGAACTAATATTTTGAAGTGTGGCATAAAAGAATAATCAATATATCCGTATTAGGATATATCTGCTTCAAATAACATTTCAGTGTCTCTAGTGTATAGATATTTCAGCCTCTAACGGTAACAATGAAGACACAAGCGGTAGCAAGCTGTTGGTGACGGAAGAGGGGAAGACCCATGGTGACCTTGAGTGCTGCTTGGGTGCAGTGTTAATTGAACTGGCCACCATATGGTCCGAAGTGCATGCCTTAGACGACTGAGACGCTATATACCCCCTTCCTAGAGACGAAAGTTTTTTTTCTGTTTGACTTTTTGAACTATACTGAGAGAAGGTTGTTTTTCAAACCAATTACTGCAACTGCTATATATCTCTGGTAGGTTTGAGTGTCGTTGGAATGTTTTTCCGTTTACGTTGCGGGCAATCTTTTGTTGAGATGGTGGGTCTAGTGGACACGTGCGCTGTTGCCGTTTTTGAATCATTAGTCATGATTTATTGAGAATGTCTAAGTTAGGCTCCCTGTGGATAATAAACGTTCAGATAAAAGAAGTTCTACTGTATATATATATTATAATAAAATTATATATATATATATATATATATTGTTTTAAAAGGAAATCCAAAATTGTGAGTTTTAATTCTTTGATCAATTTTTCGCATTTTAAATATTCTTGATCTTATACCCCCCCCTCCCCCATTAATCCTCATGTTGCGACTCGCATGAAATAATTGTCTTATGTATGTGGCCTGGCAGAAAAAATGATTAAGTATCCCTGAACTATATGATAGATAACCCTCCATTGCAGGCACTAAATCTTTAATGTATAGTTGATTGCTATAATCTTTCTTCAAAGAAAACTCTGGATACTAACTTGATTGTAGTAAGATCCCTAAATGTTGACTAACTGTTACAGCCCTTTTAATATATATTAACTAACTTCACTCATTGCATCAATTTGTTTTATATAAAAATCGTATTGATATATCAAAGTCTTCTGTAAGACGGTGACAATTAAGACTGTCATAATATGTAAAAAAAACACACACACACACAGATTACTTTCAAGAAAGAAACCTCATGAGATATCTCGCTACAATATACAATGTTATATTTGTAAAGTAAATGTTTTCTAGAAGAAAGTAGATTAAAGTATAAATTGAAAGTTTTGCTTGCATTAAAAATTGATACTTTAGAGAACTTTGAAAATGTTCATTTCTTTTCAGTTGGCCTTCAACTCTATCCATTGATGATAAAAGATACTTCTGTTTAATTTATTGTTTTTATTTATGTATTTATGTGTATTATGTAGTTGGCAATAAACTCTATTTCATTCATTTTTACACAAATTCAGATAGATGCATGTTTGAGTGTGTGTGTTTGTATGCGTGAACTTTTTTGAATTAGACATGATGCTTTTCTTTCAATATTTTGTAAAAAAAAATTGTACTTTTGAATTGTCAAGGCAGTTGGGATCATTGAGCTACACTTCGCATGTATTAAATCTAAAATTTATTCTGATTCTTTAAAAAAGCCTTTTTTTTAATACAAAATTCATCTTGCATATCAATATGCAATCTTTCAATTTCCTTCGGAGTAAAAATTTTTTTGTTTATTAATTTTCTTAGATAATTATCGGTATTTCTATTTTACTTCCTTCAATTTTTTTTCTTTTTAAACTGTTTTATTCATAAACTCTTCTATAAAAGAAATATCTTCTTTTAGTACAATCATTGACTTCAATGTCTATTTCTTTTGAATCGATGTCCCCTAACCCATTCTTTTAGATCACAATACGGTTATTTTTTATTAAATATAATGATATGGAATATTTCTTCTGAATCACAAGTAAAACTTTATTAATTTCTTTTTAATTTTCTTATTCTTAACTTTCAGCTTTTTTAGAGTGTTCTGTTTTCTTGTCTCATTAGTATTTTTTAACATTTTTCTCCTTGTGAAAAAATATGCTTGTCACCTTGGATTAAGTTATGCTGTAGAAAAGATAATACTTGAATTTTATAAATTGAATATAATTCAATACTTTTTCTTGATGTACTCTCTTTCTTTGAAAAAAGTTCAGAAACATTCTTTTAAAAATCTCTAATTTTTTATACTTTTTACATTAATGAGTACATTTTGTTCTTCCACGTATATGCGTGGTTTATTTATGAAGACAGTTTTCATTTTATTTCTTGATTAATTAGTTTCTTTTTATATTATTACCCTGTTTACAATCTTATTCACATAACAAAAACTTAAACTTAGTTTTTAAATGTAATAAAATTAACCTAATTAAACTCTTTCAGTAATGAATCGGCTTTACTCATATGAAAATCTTAGCATCCTGTAAGAAGACTATTTTTCATTTAACTCATCTCGCTTTTGTTCTATAATAAACTAATTTATTTCTTTCAAAAATAATTTTATTAAAAAATGAATATAATCCATTTGTCTTTTAAGATGGAAAGAAATAATTTTATATTCAAGTTAAGATATTAAAATCAAACTGAGTCAAGGCAATTTAACTTATTCTTTACCGTACAAAACTGTAAGTTAAACTAAATATAGCATACCATTTTGTATGTGTGTAGGAAGACTTCTTCTGCTTTATTCTTTGTAGAATACTTATCATATTATGCGAGTAATTTCCTTGATTTAGTTCTGCGAATAGTACTTTTCCTGCAAGTGTAGGAGTAGTTCCTTTTTCTATCAAGAGTTGTTTTAAAAAATTTCTATTTTCAAAATTTTTTCCAGTATACCTCCGAGTCTGTCTATTTCTCTTTTCGGCCAACTTTAAATTCGTTTAAATACGATTCAAACATGTAGGATTGTTCCTCTGTTTCTATGAATTTTTTTTGTTCAGTTATGATGAAGGTTATCTTAATGAGAAATCTCGAAGTAAATGTAGCCCTTTTTAAAAGAATATTAACAATTCCTTTACTACTTTTTAGCTTCAACGTTTTGTTCTTTTCCTTAAATTGGGATAAATATTTTAATAAATACAACTGAAATTAACTTTTAACTGAGAATCTAAACTAAACAAATAACAATCAATGAGCATAGAAACACACACACATACACCAAGGAGCCAAAACATTATGAACACCTTCTCACGTTTTGAACACGTTGTACCCCTTTCTGCCTGCAAAACAGTTGCAACTCGACTAGGCATGGATATCACAAGCTCTCGATAGATGACTGGAAATAGGTTGTACCAATTGTCTAAGCAGTGGTCACGTAAATTCGAGATTTTCCGATATGAAGATGTTTGATATCTGAGCTGCCTTTCCATGAAAACCCGAATATCAGATTAAGATCCTTTGAGTTAGGTGGCTAGGATATTAATTGGAATTCATCTTGTTCCTCGAACTCTTCTAACACAACTCTAGCCTTTCCACATGGGATGTTATCCTGTAGGAAGATTCCATTTCCATTTGGGAAAACAGACGCCATATGCGGGTTCAGCTGATCCGCAATTATGCTCAGATAGTCTACAACTTTTATGGTCCCTTCTACCAGAACTAAGGGTTCCCAAGTCACGCATGAGAACGTTCTCCAAAGCATAATACTACCATCACCAGTCTGTGTACAAGGAAGGAACAACTATTCGAATGTGAAAGACGACACACCCCGACACAAACATCGACGTGTTAAATGAGAAATCATGATTCATCCAAGCGAGAGATTCTCTTTGACTTATTTATGGTCAAGTTTCAATGTTTCTAAACCCACTCTAGGCATAGCTGACAATGGCGCTTGTTCAACAGAGGCCCGCGAGGGGGACGTCTGCTGTGCAGTTCCATATCCAACAGTGTCCGTCAATCTGTGCGTTTCGAAAAACTTGTACCAACATCGTTTTGGGCTGTCTACTGATTCACTGTCTGGCGTCGAATTTGATAACTAAATGGGACAATTTTCAACGCCCTTTTCCTTGATGATGTGTGGACGTCCAACAACTGGGTGCTTACTTCTGATTTCACCATTATTTATCGACTTTGCACAAATACTAACAGCTGCAGAACACGAACAACCTACCAGTCATGCTGTTTCGGAGATACTTGCTACGAGGCTTCGGGCCATTACAATCTGCCCTCTTACAATATCACTTAGAATAGCCGCATTTCCCCTCACTCGCAAAAGTAAGTGCAAGAATGACAGCCTACCTTCTTCAGCAGCAATTATATACCTTTCTTTCTTAATCACGTGGCTTTCACGTCATCCAGACGAGTTCATTGAAAAATGTTGAGGTGTTCATAAAGTTTTGGCTCGGTAGTGTATATGTTCAAAATAATAAATAATTCAAGCACAAATATGAGGAACAACCTAATGATAATATTAATCTTAAATGAAAGCAGATGCCACATGAAGTAAAAAATACCAAAATTTCATTATGATCTACAGTAATAAACTTAAGACTGCTTTTAAGCGAGATTAAACCAGGTTTTACAAGTAATTTTATCTAACAACACTTTTGTTTTGTAATACAGAACAAAAATTAAATGAATCCATAAATTAATAAATAATAAAAATATATTAAATAATGATAATATATTTATGCATAATGTAGCTGCTTTTGTTGCTATATGTTGAAATTCTGAAACGATGAAAATGACCTGAAAACTTCTTGTGTTGAAGTTGTAGATTACTTTTGTTTTATATCATGAAAATCAGTTATTGCATCGAGGTCCAAAGCTTAATATTTTGCTGTATTGCAATCTTCATTCTTCTATTACATAAATTATTTTTCAGTAAATATCTTTTTAAAATTGTGTATATTTGTAATCTCCTGATTTCAAGGGTTGATTTACTTTTTCATGTACAAAGCAACTTACGGTAACTCTTACTTTATGTTTCTCAACATCATGATGTCAAATGGAAACCTATGTGAGGGCAGTAAAAATTATTATTTTTTTTTTCCTTTTACTTTTTTTTTTACTTTAGTGAAATAGTTTTTCTGTTAAATTTACAGTAAATTTTGAAAGACGTAAGATTTTAATGTTAAATCCGCGTATTAATACATCATTTTCGTAACGGTGATGCTCTTTATACCAAATGTGTTGAAAATCATAAAACCCTCTTTTTCACAACTAGCAGTCCTCAAGAAATAAAAATTAAGGAATTTATTAGATTGTGTGTTCTTTAATATAATGGGTAGAGTAAATTGTTTCCTTTTAAAAAAGACAAAGAGCTTTTTTGCAGTTTCTTATTATTTAAACTCTCATTTATAAATAATGATGCAAAGACTGATTCATTAAAATTAATTAGACATGATATTTTTACTGATAATATCTTAATAAATTCTATTTATTGAAAATTTAGGCGGTAAATATTCACATTCTTTTTTTGATAGTCAGTTTTGTATTTGTTTGTTTTCTTGTAATGTATATATTAAATAATTGATTCTTACTTTTCTAAAACTTAGTTATAAGTAAATAAACTTAAGTTTTTGATAGAAAAAAATGCTAAAAATTATTAATTTAACAAAAAACAATTTACAGACTTTATATGAAAGTTTCATATACTTATTCGAAATATTAAAAAATTAATTACGTTTCAAAAATGTTTTTTTTTTAAATTCGAACATTTATGAAAAGATTTTAGAATCCTTAAAGTAAAATTCATAAAATATTGTGATAAATTTTTTATTCGTTTAAGTTCTTTAAAAAAAACCTTTTTTTTAAACAAATTTTTAAATAAAAAAGCATTTTTTACTATATTTTAGTGTATTGAACATAAGAAAGGTTTGCAAACTTTTAATCTATTATTGCATTGTGATGCTCAAATTTTCCTTCTTTCTAAAAGTTTGTATTGGGGAATTGTGTACCCTCGTCTCCTCTGCCGCTCAAAGGCTGCATCGCTAAATCAATTCGTAAATATTGTCTTGTCTTTGATAAAAATCTACAGAGGCAAGTTTTCTTTCTAAAGATGTAATAAGATCTTTGTGCGTTCACGTCCAATTTAAAATATGTCGGTTTTTCCTACAAATTAATAAGTCATGACTCTGGAATAAGAGTTTTAATTCTATTTCAGAGTCCACTTTTTAATGGAATTTTTTCTATTTTTCTTTCCATATTTCGAACAAAACAATGCATGATATATAATGAAACTGATATTTCAAATAAAAATGTAGGACTTCCAATGTCTTTATGTTGTTCTCTTTTAAATCAGGAAACAAAATATGAGAATTTTTTGTGTAAACTCTTCAAGATCTTTTTCCTTTTTCATGAGATCAAAAAACTATAAAGGCTTATTTTAAATGTATAAAATGATAGATTTAAAAAATACAATTTTAATACTTAATAAATACGAATAATGTTTAACACAATTTTATAGTTTTTTAACCTAAAAATATACATTGAACTTGTATATTTGTATAAGAATAAAACATACTGTGTATATGTCATATTCTGAAAATCTGATAATATAGTTAAGCATTCTTGTATTGATTTTATAAAAATACGATACGAATTTCTTGAATTTTAGCTTTAAATCACTTTTAATACTTCATTTCAATATTTAGAATGAAGAGAATCATATATGTAAAATTACTAAAAAATTAAAATAGAATAGTTAACTATAAAATTTTTACTTTTTTAATATCATGTAAACTTTCTAAACTACTTTCATTTTTTGCAATAGGCTTTCATTTTTTGAAATGCTAAAATATTAATTTAAAAACAACTCTTGTTAATTATCGCGACATATTTTGTACTTTATTAAAATAAATAATCTATGTGTGTAAGTTATTTTCTAAGCAGTAAATGTTTTAGTAGCTATTATTTAATTTTAATGATTCATTTGAAAATTTGAAATTTTAGTTTATTAAAGAGACATTTTTGGAAATATCTCATATTTAAAAGGATTAATATAATGTATTTTAAAAATAAATTCTAGTTATGATATTTTTTACCAAAACAAATAATTTTTCTCTTAAAAAATCGCTCCTTTTTGATGAAAGTCAACTCTTAAGGTTAAGATAAAAGGATAGTCATAAAGGAATAGAAATTTGATTAATTAGAACAATGTGAAAATAAACATTTTTACTTAGATAAAACCATTCAAGATAAGACCATTTTGCCATAAGATCCATTCAATGGGCATTTTATTATATTCCTTTCGAGACAAATAGTAATATACATCTTTGAAAGTATATGCTTATTTTGATTCAAAAATGATATTATAAATATAAAGGCTAAGCAATCCATTAAAAATTATTATTACTGGGCTTTCATATATGGGAGATGTGAATGTAACAAACTCAAAACAGATTATCGAAAATGGAATTCAGACTTTCTAATATTAGAAATAATTTTTCATTAATTGTAGATAAATTGCTTTTCTATTTTAAAGTAAAAACATGAAAAGCATATATACACACACATATATATATATATGTGTGTGTGTGTGTGTGTTTGTGTGTGTGTGTGTACCGAATTTATAGAGCTAAAATTAAAGCCCCTTTTTGGTACTAATTGAAATATTCTAGATACGAGAATATTTAGAAAACAAAAGATTCTTTAAAAAGCGCCCTAAGATTCGCAGTTATTAATTTCGTAAAAGCTTACTTAGTTCTAGTAAATTGCTAATTTCTTCGAATCCTTCCTCGTATTCTCAAAACGAAACATATTAAGGGAAAGCTTTTAAATTAAAGAATACCCCGCCAACGACGGAACACCATATATGTTTAATTAAATTGTGCTACTGGTATGCTATTAAAAGGAAAAGAAAGGAGTTTTTTAGGAAACGAGAAAATGGAGGGTAATTAATGAATATATAAATGTTTTAACATGACTGTTAAATTAAGATTTACATTTATTCTGGTACTGAGATGAAATTTTAGTTGCTGTTATGTACAGAAATTTTCATCACTCTTATTTTCCTATTATATGTTTAACAAATTGGCACATCTACATTTATTTTCATAGTAAGAATCGCATCCGTTCATAAAGCATAAAGTAAACAGCATTCTGGAATGGTGCTTAAATCGAAGAAATTCTTCTCTTCCGACTACCCTAAAATCGTGAATTTTTACAAAGATTGACAATTTTTTTTATGATTTTATTTTATAAACAATCTTATTAGCTTTATAAAAATACCATGTTTTTTATTTTCCATTCACTAGAACAAAAAATACGTTTTAGTAAATGCAGATGCCATTACTATGAACAAGATGTCAAACTTTAAAATGAGTTTAACTCGAAATGTGTTTTTATTTTCAAAAATGCTCAAACGGGTCTAGCGATAGTTCAAAAAGTTTTGAAAAAAAAAACAATTTTTTATGTATATTCTGTATAATAATAAAAGTGTTTTAACCTCCAGATGAAAAATCACTATTTCATTATAAAATTTGCAGCCCCTTATTTGAATATAATCCCTGTTTTTTAAGCAATTTCATATAATAACTAAGATAAAGCACAATAGTTTTTGTAAAAATTAAAATATCTCATATCCTGAAGGGCCTTTCGAAAATGAATAGCAAAGTAACACATCAAAATTGAAAAAATTGAGAATTCCTTCATAAGCATTTTGTACAGAGTGGACCCTGTTTATGTAATTTCTTGTAAATTTTTACAAACTTTTTCTCATTTTAGTTGTAATAATTTCTTTTTCTGATCTTAATTTTAGCATTTTTTTTAAAAATGTACTAAATAAATCTATAAATCCCCCCCCCCAAAAATGTTCATATCTCCTTTTTTTATTAAAAAAAAGTCTCAAGTAGTCGGACTCCTTAACCCCTTTTAACTGCTGATTAAAAGTTATGCGATTCCCTCCATAGTGCCACCATTTTTCACATAGGTGCACGTATGCGGTGTATTGTAGGAAAGAAAAGGCATAAATAAGCAAATTTTCTGAAATAAGTAAATCATTCGCAATCACTGTCAAAAACATTTTATTGCAATCCAAAGCCTTTGGAATAGTTTTACTGATATCAGCATAAAGAAAAGAATCATGTTTCGGAAAGATGTATTTACACACCAGGGACAGTTAACGCACTAGTTAAGAAAGACGTATATATACGCCGGTGGCAGTTAAAGGTTAAAACTGTAACTATTTCTATACTGATCAAGATGTTACTTAGCTGTTGCTAAAGGTTAAGAATAGTAGTCAAAAATATTGAAAATAAAGTCATGTGCTGAGAATATATCTAAAACAATATTTTTATCTTTCAAATTTTATATCCGAACTATATGATCATTGATAAATAAGGTGGTACAATCCTCACATACATTAGTTCAGTTTATTCATCCGTAGGTTTTCTAGATTTATCCCGGTATGTATTTACAAAAGGTGCAATTATTTTAGATTACTTTTAAGTAGTTCATACAGAAATAAATTGTTTTTGAAGCTAGGAATAAATAATACATTTTTATATTTGACATTATTACTTCCAGGAAAGTCATAGCATTTGAACTTAGCAAGAACTTACTTTCATTTATTTATTTAACTTTTGTTCCATGTTCATGTTTTCTCCTTTCGAAAGTACAGCGTTTAAAAATTTAACCCGTCTTTTGTTTCTTAAAGGGTAAAATGATCATTTTGGATCTTCAGTCTGAGTTGTATCCCCAGTATCATCGTTTATCCTCTTATTATGGGCAACCTTTCATCTGGTGCATGCTGCATAATTATGGTGGAGTCACGGGACTTTATGGTTCTCTAGACAGCGTGAACGTGGTGAGTATCTTCAATCAATTAATTTTTATAAAACTTTGATTTTTGAAATTTTTTTATAAAAAATTAAAATATATGATTAAGTAAACAAAACTTTTCACTTATAATCTCTAATTACTCCATATTTTAGTTATAAAATACACTTTCGCTTAAAAAGTCCATAGCCAACACGTAACACTTATTTATACTTGAGTATCTTATTTTATTGAAAAATTTATATTTAGTATTATATTTTACTTTTAACAAATTTTGCATTTTTACTTGAATTCAAAAACTTATTAACAAATGATAAAGAATTTCTAAGATTCGAGCTTCACAATCGTGCTTATGATAACCTAGTGGCTAGGTAGTATATAATATTTCTTTTATTTACAATGAATTTAACGAAAGTTAATTACAAAAGTTACAAAACATTACAAACTTTATAAAAACTTCAGCTGTCAGAATAGGCTGCACCACGGAAAACAAACGATAATCTTACTGTATTTTTAATATGAAACTTTATAAGTTAAGAAAAAAAACATTTTAACTTACTTAACTATTCGGTTAAAGCAAATCCGCGCTAGTCAAAAGTAACTCATTTAAATAAATTTAAATACAGTTGCTTAAATATTTTCCTTTCAGTGGCTCTTAAAAGAAAAAAATTCTGTTTATATATGAAAGTATCAAACTATTTAAATACAACGTATCTCATACATAAGTTTCGTAACTTTTTTTCTTTTTTAAAGGTCCCCCCCCCCCATATAGTCTGGTTTTTATCTCATCTTGTTATAAATCTATCGATATTGCAAGCAACTCTACTTAAAACTATTCAAGTTGTTATTGCTTTTTTTTATATTTGCAAATAGCAAAAAATATAGAATTCAAACTTTAAATAAATTACTGTTAAACTCATAGAAATTATTCAGGAAGCTTCAAATTAGCATTTCTTTTCCTAAAATGAAATTAAAACTAAGATTTTTATGTGTTGAATAACATTTAGACTACGTTTATGACTTGTGATTCCTTCTCAGGGGAAAATCTATTTATAATATATGTACCACATTCAGATTACCATAATTGACTATTCTAATTATTTGGTCTGTAGCTTTTGAAATATAACCAGTCTGTAATATTTTTTATAGTCAACGAAAAAATATTTCGTCTCCCCAGTTTTCTTTTATTTAATTTACTCCTTTTATATATAAGGCACAAATTCTGTATTTTTTTAGTATTTTTAGAAACATTTATACAATCCATTTTGATTTTGAGGGTTTTTCAAACGCATAATCCAAACTCAATATCTACCGGATTATAAGATTATGTACTTTTATTGAAGGAAAAAAATCACACATTTTTGTTTGCCAAATAATTTTGATAAAGAGTTAAAAATTGCATGAATTCATTTCGAATACATGAATTATGTTATAAATCATTATTTTTATTAACTCCGCAATTTCGTGACAACGGTCCATAAACCGGTTTTATTTTATGCTACAAAATAAAAACTTTATCGGTATGGCATCAAGCCATTTTTTGTTCTCAAGAATTTGCAATTTTTCTCAAACTTCTTTTCTCTGTTTATAAGCAAAAGACTTAAAACATTTAAATTAGCTGACATTTTATACTTTTATAAGATTAATCTGAAACCCATTTAAATTTTATAAAGATTTCAAAGAAGAAACATCGCGAAATTATAAATAGAAGTACTTTCGAAGAGGAAAGAAAAAACGAAATCTGATTTAAATTACGTATTAAAAATAAATTGCTCCAGACTGAAAACTATTTTCATTAATTGCTTAATTAATTTAGAGTTAAAATGTGTTTACAGGATAGTTAAAATTAAATAATTGTACTGAAATTTGAACGCAAACAACGATTTTAAATATTGCAAAGCAGTCTTTCGCCATTTAATGTTATTTTCAAGATTATTCCCTTGTTGCTGTAATTAAAAGTGATTAAAGATTCTTGTACTGAATCATTAAATTATATACTTTTGTTTCTTGATGTTGAATTGAGATATTAAATTAGTCGTAAATTTAAATTATTTCCTTCAAAAGAGTAGCCTTATGAACCCTCCTCTATTTGAGATTATTTTTTACTTTATTATATTTTGTTTTGTGTGTATTATATTACATTACTTATAAGTTCAAATCAAAAAATTAAAAGGATAAGTAAAAGCGAGTGTGGTAGAATGATTTATTTTAGTTCTTTGAGATAATAGATAAGATTGCCGATTAGGATCTGGACTAACTATATATAAAGAAATATAATTATTTTCTTAACTAAAAAAATTCAAAACACTAAAATTAGAAGGCTTTTGGTTTTAGTTCAATAAAATACTCTTACGCTATCTGGAAAATGGATATTTTATCTTAAAAAAAGGTCAACAATTAAATATTTTTACTTTTATAGGAAAAGGTCTATGATAAACTTAAAGAGTATGTAATAAAAGAATTTCAAAGTTTTATTTTTCTCTTGTTAGCTCTGAAATAATTACTTAAAATTTTAAGCATAAAAATATAAACTTATTGTAATTTACCATTGATTTCTCTGTTAGTATATGAAGTGTGCTTCAATCTACGCATATTATACCCATTTAACATTAGAATTTATAATGCAATGGTTATCATAATTTAAGGAAAAATCACAAAAATGACGATAACTCTAAAAGTTACGCGTAGAATATTTAATGAAACATGCACATTATACAATACATAGGAAGGTATAAAATAGCATAAAAAGAAATCACAAGACAATTGTGATATAAAAATTATCATATGTATACAATGAACACATCGGACGTGTCAGTTTGGTGTAGGGGGAAAATACCTTTAATATGGGGTATGATCCCCTCCCCGAGAAACGATATAGCATATGCAGCGATGTGTGATGCTCTCAATTAAGCGATCGATTAATTCAGCAGGAACTGTGAGCCATTGCTCTTTTAGGACAGTCGAAAGCGTGGCTAGGGTCCTAGGAATGGGGGGGGATGAGAGTAGCTACACGCCCTCCCAGACCATCCAAACACGCTCGATAGGTTCAAGCTCCTGAGATCGAGCGGGCCACTTCATGCGCTAAATTGTTTTATGCTCAGGATGAGCATCCTCGATGTGAGTCCTGCTTGGTCTCTCATTGTCATCTTGCATCACCTATTGCCCCGCCATAAGGGCATGGTTCCCTTATGGCGGGGCATCATCACATAATCTCCATAGCTGGGAGCATTAACGTTTCTACGGGAAAAGACATGGAGGTCTGTGCGTCCCCATGAAGAGATACCACCCAAACACAGACACTGCCTGGTCCGTATGCATCTCTTCCACAGATGTGTCATGGATGAAAACGAGTTCTTTCCAAATGAAAATAAGCCTACTATCGCTTTTCGAGACTATAAACTTGGATTCATCTGTAAAGAGAACAGCCCTCCATTGATTACGCGTCCAGTGGACATACTAACGTGCCCACTGCAAACGTTCCCGTTTATGGCATGGACGCAAATGACTAGTCGTCTCGCATTAAGACCACGTTTATGAAGGACGGCTGACGTTGATACCAACCTTCCGCAGCTTGCACTGAAAGGATCTGAATCAACCGGAGTTGCTATTCTATTTCATTGTGCGCATAATGACATCGGCACTTGTGGTAACGCATGACCATCCTTTGCTGAACCTCCTGGATGCGGAATCCAGGGTTAGAAATTGTTGCCGAAGTCTATGAATTACATATTGACTCACATTTTGCCATTTAGCTGCGTCTATATGACTTTATCCTGCCTCTAGTTTCTCAACAGCACGCCATCGCAGTTCTTCAGTCAAATGATGTCTGGAGGCCATTGCTACAGTTTTGCTATACCAGATTTCTAATCTCAGTCACGCAGTGGTAATTGCCGCCTTGTTCCGAAACATCAATTTTTATGCTCCTCACAAATGACGTATTTCGAATACATCGATATTCTTTTGCATAATGTAATATCGTTCGATCCCTTTTACATCATTTAAATCCATCCCATCATATTCAAATTTCATTGAGATTGGCTTATTTTTGGGCGAGTTATCGCTAGTTTTGTGATTTTTCCTTAATTTATGAAAACCAGTGTACATAGCGAAAATACGTAAATACTTATACCTGGAGAACTTACTGAATATGTATGTATATGATTTTACTGATTTTATAGTCCATCATTTTAATGCTGTTTTCGTGAAATATTTTAACCAATCAACTCAAAATTTATTTATGTTATTCTTTGCTATTAAATTTTAATATCCCATAAGTTTTATATATTCCTAAATTTATCTTAAAATTCTAATCAAGATCCTTTTTAATAGGAGATTTTGAAATAATATATAGCATAATCATTTTTTATCAAGAATAGATTAATCTTCAGAACATTAAATACAATAAAAATAACTTCTTATAACGCAATTCTTCTTAACTTAATACAAAACAGATAAAAATTACTTTGCATGAAGAAGAAGAATGCCATAGTACAATTATTTTATATCGTTAGTATAAACGGTTATGTAACATGTGATTAATAATTAATTTAAACAAATTTAGCGATATTAATTAAATATATAACAAAATTTACATGTTAAGTTAAGGAAAAACAAACAACTAATTTGGATTATCAAAGAGTGAAAATACAGTTGGAATAATAGATAATTAAAATTCTACATGTAAAATTATGGACTTAGATTTTTGTAAATGCTGTTTCTATATACGAGCATTACTTTTAACTACATTCAGATAGTTTTTAACTACATTCTCACATTGCGAGTATGTTGTCAGATTATTTGAATGAAAATATGAGAAAAAAATATCTATCCAACGGAAAAAAATAAAATTTCAACTTAAATTTTTTAAAAACTAAAAATGAATTGAATTACAGCCTAAGTAAAATTTAGTAGGTAAAATTAACTAAAATTACTATTTATTCTCATCATTTCCAAAAGTCAAGCTACCACGAGTTGGGATACCATATATATATATATATATATATATATATGTATATGTAATAAATTAAATTGATATCAACTCATAATTCGAATTTCCTTTACTTATAACATCGAATTCATAAATCTTAATACCCTATTTCAAAACACGCCTCAATTTATCTTTTTCTAAAGCATTAAAAACATTATGTTGGTATATTTATTACTGATTCTTTAGACCTTGAATTTTTGATAGATTAATTAGGGATTCCAAGAAATATAAGATCATTAACTGTTTTCATGCTCCATACTAATAGTGACTTAATATTTCCTAAACAATGATTTTAATTCTATAAATAACTTGTTATTCCCTTCGCCTAAACACATGGCTGTATTTTTTACAATGCGCTTTTCCCTGTTCTTCCCTGTTTATAAAAACTTGATATTTGAATAAATCCCTCTCTCTTTTTGTCTTTATCTTCGTCAAAATGTACGTGCGCGCGTGTATATTTTTGTGTTGTGTATTTTCTGTGTTGTGTTTAAGATGTTTATGTTTGTGCGTCTCTACATGTTTATGTATAATAAAACAGATTTATTACCATAAAGGACTGTTTGGTCAATACTACATCACCATTATAAATAATGTCTTAATAAGAAATACTTACAACTCGCCAGGATTACGACATATATATATATATATATATGAATAATATAAAAGTTCGGTAAAATTGAGCATTTTTTACGTCAGTTTTTACTTGAATTAATAAACAAAAGAAGGATTACACAAAATCTATTAAGTTTCAGAGTGCAAGACAATTACTAAAAACAGATGTTTTCGGTAAAAAAAAGGTTTTAATAACATTTAAAGGTAAAAAGTGTTTCTTGTTCAATAAAAGTGAGGCATTTATTGCTTCAAAAATTTTAATTCGTAAAAATTAAAACCCATAATTATTCGTTTCTAATTTCTTCACAGGCTAAGATATTTACTCTTCAAAAAAAGTAACTATTTAATTAGTAAGAATTTCATTCTTTAAAATTTGAAGTTATTTTTAGAAATAAAAGAAGTAAACTCATAAAAGTGTATGACAACGTTTAATAGTTTATACTGTAAAAATATTAATATAATAGAAGAAAATAATAACTTTAAATTTATTTTATTTAACGAGTACTTCAAGGAAAATATACTGTTAATATGAAACAGTTGAGAATTCATTTTCAACGTTTCTCATGGCTTCAATATAATGATAGAAACTTTTCTTTACAATATAAGAAATTGGAGACAACATTGTTGTTGTAAGAAAGGTTGCAATTGTCGCTCTCTCAGACACTGGTAATCACACAAAAATATACAATTTGTCTCCAGTATTTCTTCTGAAGTATCTTGAAGGCAGATATTTTTCTGTAGCAAAAGTAGCATTATCCATTTTTTATGTCCGATTTCCTTAATAAAACCATAATTAAATTTCGAGTGACTGTAAAAAAAGACTCAAGTTTTCTAACTTATCTTTAAATCTGTTTTATTTATATAATGTCCCTAATTTAAAATTCTGAGAAAAAATTAAAACAAATTGAAAACTTTTGTAAAACTTTTTAAGATTCATCAGAAATATTTTTTTTTAAATCATAAAGAATTTTTTTCATAATGAAGTGAGAAATAAGTCTTAATTTCATTAATCCGTTTATTTTCTTAAGCAAATTGCTTTCTTTTTTTTCTAGAAAGAACATTTAGTCATTCAAAAACCCATCATTGTTCACAAGGTCTTTATTTAATTAAATAGAAATATATTTTTTTCTTACATATTGAATTCCTGTGGCTTATTTAAAAGCATTTAAAAATTGACATCAGTACATTTAAAAATTCAACGTAGCATTAATGCATTACAGCTTGCTAAATACCTCATCCTTTCTCTATACATAAATTAGTATATGTTAAACATTTTAAAGTAAAAAAAAGGATGAATATTTATAACCTCATAAATATTTATTTTCTTTTATTAAATTTTTTGCTTTACAAATGAAACGAAATAAGTTGTCAATAAAGTTAAAATTAGTTCTCAATTTAAATCTCTTAAGAATGAAAAGTTTATAAGTATTCAGCTGCTTTTAAATTGAAAAATTAATATAAATTCTTGTTTGTCTGATTTTAATAATGTTCTGCGAATATTCAATCCAATCAAAATCATTGCTTTTATTTTAGATAGAGAATAAATTTCTATTTTTAGCTAAAGAATTCCAAGAAATATTTTATTTAATATTTTTAGCTCATTTTTTCTATCAATATATCAAAGCATCTTTTGAACTTTACATTTGAATATGATCAGATACACCAAAAATTCTATGAGATACATTTCATTCTACTTTTTTCAAACCCACAATCAAGTTATACAAATTAAAAATCACGCTGATATTTGCTTGTCTGGTTTGTATCAAATTATATTACAGCTTCTGTCGAAAAAGCATTTGTTTGTTGTTGTTGTGAGGATTATTCCTTAAAATAGTCCATATTCCTTTTAGATTAAAACTTCAATATTATCAGGAATTACATAGAAAGTAAAGCACATGTTATATATAAAATGTCTCCTAATTTAGTTTGTTTCTCAAAATAATTCCAATTACTTTTACTTAGTCCTCATATGCAGTTAGTAAGAATACATTTGTTAATTTGGAAAGTTTTATATTTTTTAGCATAAAATAGTTTATTTCAGATTTTTATCATGAAACTAAATGTAATACCTTTAATTTTTCATTATACATTATTAAATGCTTTGAAAATCTCAATTTAAATATGACATATACCTTCACATATACATTCCTCCGATTATTTTGGATAATGTCTAGACATATATGATAATTTCTGAAAGACGTCCTTCATTTCATGCGCCATTGTAGACTTTGACGTCTCTGAGATGTCAAAAACTGTCTCCGGCAAACTGTCTCTTCGAAGAATTGTGCGTCGAATCTGTGTTTTTTGTTTCAAATGCTCAAGGCTCTTCTCCCCCCCCCCCTCCTTTTCACCGGTACGGGAAATTCACATTCTATTGGGAAAAGAAAGAGTGCATCAAATTCCGTTTTATTTGTATGTCAAAGGGTTAAGAAGATAGACTGATACACTTGAAGTTTCCTGAAAAATACCGATTTTTAGTTCTAAATAAAACAATACATTTTTTTTGTACTTGCTTATCATAATCGAAATTTATAAAAAGTTTCTGTTGATAAATATTATAAAGGTAATAATGGAACTTTTGTGATAAAAACCACACACTTCCAATATATATAACCATTTTTTTAAATTTAAATTTATTTGTAGGTATTCATAAATTCTTGTGTTTTGAGAAAAACTGCTTGAAACATGATTTCATATAATTTTCAGTTAAAAATCTATGCGTATGAACGGAAATTTCCAGCCTTAAATTATTGTTAGACGTGTGTTTGTTTTAATGTTCCACTCTTATTTTTTGGTTGCTTTCTTATTCATTAAAAACGTGGTAATATAGAAGTGTATTAATATTTAACGGTAGAAATTATGCAACACATAGGTTAGAATAGTCCTCGATAGTCATTTTTGACACACTTTTTTCATTAAAACCTTTATTTTAATTAGTATTTTTTTTAATATAAAATTGCAATATTTTTAATTTGGAAGGAAGAAGCTGCTTAAAATTTTCCCTCGTGATAAACTAGATTTAAACTCAAGCTTTAAACCTGTGTGTGTGTGTGTGTGTGTGTGTGTGTGTGTGTGTGTGTGTGTGTGTGTGTGGTGTGTGTGTGTGTGTGTGTGTGTGTGTGTGTGTGTGTGTGTGTGTGTGTGTGTGTGTGTGTGTCTCTTTTAACTACCCCCAACAAAACACCAAGCCCGCGCTTTATAGTGTTACGTAAATCCGGGTTAGCGGATTTTATGCAAATCGGTCACAAAGAGCAAGACAGTTCTTCAGGAGCGATGGAAATTTACTGTCGAAAAAACAATGCTTGAAATACAGGATACAGTATTTAAATTAGCAGAATAAATCACAGAAGGCCTTCTCACTATCTACGGGGTTCAGACACAAACATCAGTGTCTAAAATACTAGTGTGATGAAGATTATCCGCAAGCACTCACATGTCCTATTAAACAGCCAAGCTAATCCTAGTCAACTCTTCACGTTCAAATCAGTACCACTCTACAGCGGTTGAAAACAAGACTAACTCAGTTTTGGTGAGCGACCCCCTATTTATAGTCCTAACAGATCTTTCAAGAAAAATCCACTTGCGTCGTAGATCGTGATATTAGTAGATTTTTTCTCTAATTTCCAGAAGAACCCATAAGGTCACGAACTCGCCAAAAATTGTCGACAAAAAGGTCACCAAAGTCGCAAAAATGTTGCCAAATCACCAACAGAGTCACCAAAAATGATACCAACTTGGCTCTATCGCCTAGATTTCGCCAAGTTTCCATTGAATCGCCATTATCATGTAAGGAACGGCGTTATTTGCGAATGTTACAATTTTAACATAAAATAAATACAACACAGAGTAGAATGAACATATTACACATCAAGATATAATTAATATTTATACTATTTTAAGTATTCATTATACAAAATTCCCAAAAATATTCAAGCAGTTTTCCCCAATGCTGACTACAATCAAATGAAAAGCAGACAAAAGGAAACAAAAGTTCTTTCTGACCTTTCAGAAATAAAGTTCTGTTAGTTGAGATTGGTATCATTGAGCTAAGTGAGAACTGAAAGTTTTGTCAACAACAATTGAATAAATTTCTTTCTTTTTCAGGGTCCTTTTGAGGGAAGAGACTACGAAGGAAGTACAATGATTGGAACAGGTATAACACCTGAGGGTATCGAAACGAATGATATCGTATATGAGTTAATGAATGAACTGGGATGGAGGGTAGAGCCTGTCGACATGCACGAATGGTAAATGTCTTTTTTAATAAGTTGAAAATGATAATATATGTATGCTAAATATAAATCTTGCAAAGAGGAAACGAGTTTTAAAGATCTTTATACACTTTTGATTAAAAATTTTGAAATACAAAAATAACAATATTAATCCAATGTGAAAATAATCTCTTAAAGAAAAAAAAACGATCATTTATATATTAAAATCATTAAAAACAGTTTTTAAGCAAAACCATTCTTTTTTAAATAACTTTCATTAAATATGCTTGAAATGCTGTAAAAATATTCAGGTTGATTTAATTTTATTAGTAGTATTAAACAAAAATATAATTTTTAGAGAATTAATCAAAACAGATGCCGAGTATGTTTTTCAAATGGATAACAATTGTGAAAAATATTAATCATTAAGTTTAGATTCTTTTATAAGATAATATAACTAGAAAGACAATTAGAATGTATGAGCAGATTTTATTATAGAGTTAATATAATAAAGACAAATTACGTTTCGGTTTTAATGAAAAACAGATGATAGAAATAGGTTAATTAGAAAACGCAGAAGTAAATAGTGAATTCAAGAAACACAGCTAACATGAAAGTTTAGAAATTTGCTTCGTGAGTATTATTACAGAAAAAAATGAACTAGATGACGTAAACTTACGAGTATTTTGTGACGTTAAAATTTGTCTTTCTGAAGTTAGACGCACTTTTAAGGGCAATAATGTTATGGATGGATTAGGAGGAATATTAAAAATAGTTCAATATCTAAAGCCACGTATATATTGATGCGTATTTTAAGGGAATATTTGAGAAATTCTGTTATAGCTTCAATATCTTCAACATTCCACAGAAACAGGAAATAATTATCAACAAATAGGGCTTTATAACAGCAATGGTTGAATTAATCAATTTGGTTAAACGGTATTGTAGTCCCAATAATTATATTATTGTCTTTAATTTTTTGGGAGTAACTTAGAAGTTTACTCACTGTATATACAGGGCTTGGGATGCTTAGTACTTTTTGGGAAAATTAAAAAAGCATAATATACATTAACAGAAAAATATGAATTTTATATTATAGTATTGAAAATCAGTAAGATAAATGAAGAATGCCCCAAAAAGTTTTACTCATAAGGAATTTTTAAATTTAGAAAAACCAAAACAATTATACTTTTATTTATATTTATATTGTTAAACATAAATTTTAAACATTTTAATTTTTTACACATGCATTTATTTGATAATGTTCCTATAAATTTTAATAATGTTAATATTATCTTATTCTCTATTAATTTTCCTAACATGTCTGTGATTTACTTATTTATTTAATTTCAATTTAATGACACTTATATAAAAAAAGAATTTTTAAAATGTAATATTGGAAAATTATTAAAATTTAAAAAAAATGTTTACCTGAAAATTCTTCAAATTTTTCTTAACACAAACGACATGAATACACAAAAGAAAAAGAAGTTGTATTGAATTTATTTGTCTTTAATTGAGGTGTTAAAAAAAATTTATGCTTCTCACAAATCCACACAATAAACTTAGTAAAACTCAAAAAGAGTAAAACTGAAACTGCAAAGTATTTAATGAAAAAGAAGAATTGTATAAATTTTATAATGTACAATATATTGATACAACATACCACATATTTACAGGGATTAATATACGTGTATGAAATATATGCATTGCATTTTTCAGAATATATATTTCTGCCCATCTTATTACTAACTACTCAAAGTATAAAATTGGAATATTTCTCATTACTTGAACTTGAGAAAATCCATATTTATTGTAAGTTTTTTGCATTAAATACCCTGACAAATATTAATACGTATTTTGAAAATAAGTTCTGAAATATAAGTTTAAAATAGTTGACCTATCGAGTAAAAACATTATTCTTATCGCATAAAAATTGCCAAGAGTAGGAAATGAATGTCAAATCCATTACTTATTCACTGATCCAAAAATAATCTCAATCAAATCTATTTTTTCACCATATACTTAAAAAATGTCGTGCTTATTCTGATAAATGCATTGAAATATGTTTTAAAGAAAATCTGAAAGTGACTATCAGAGATTTATTTCAGTATTTATTAATCTTTGTTTAACAAAATAATTTAATAGATTTTGGGTATTGCGAGAATAAATTTTTCATTCTATGATCCGATACTGTTAACAAAAAACAAAATAATTTCCAAAATATATTGAATACATTAAAAATCCTTCATAGAAGTTATGTTGCTATTTTAAGGATCTTTAACTTATTTTTTCAAGAGCCATTAACTTTAAATACAATGAAATATTTATTTAGTTAAATCCCCCAATGCACATTAATTTATATGACTGAATAAACTTCATGAAAAAAGTAAAAACTTAAATTTTAAAAGCAGTCATATGTAAGCAAACTGAAGCAATTTATAGATACTTAAACTATAATGTTATATTACTGTTTCAAATCTCTTAAAAGAATAGTCGAAATCAGAAAAAAAAAATCATAGCTGTTCAGAACAAGATATTTTTAGATTCAAGATTGCATTTTAGCGATATTAACACATTTTGCTGAATTTATTGAAGATAAACAACTTTATTTCAAAATATTTTTATGTAACTCTAAATTTTAATAAAATTTTGTTATAGTTAGAATATATAATTTTCAATAAAACAGTACTAAGTTCCTCTTCTCTTTCTTGTGTCATTTTAGTTCAAACTTTACTCAAATCGTTAGAAATGAGAATTCAGTAAACAATTATATCCAATTAATTAATTTTCTACCACGCGTAAATGAGACTGATATTATATATGCAATAACAAATCATTTCAAGAAAGAATTGTGCAATTCATGCAAAAATTCTAGTCTGTGTATTGTTTATTGGAAGAGCAAATGGATTTGGTCAAGATTTAAAAGTTGGGCGTGCTTTTTATGATATTATTATGAATTAAATTAAAACTTCAAAAAGGATTCTCCTAAAGCACAAATACTAAATCTCATTTTGATAACTCAGATAATTAAAAATCTAATTAGCAAGAATAGCAAAACTCTCCCATTTTTATATATTTGTTTTTGGTGATACATATATATCACATGTGTGTGAAATTCAATACTGTTAATATTAAAATGTTTTAAGATATTTATTTAAACAAATGCACAGATGCAGTTCTTGGATTTTGATATATTTTACCTATAAAATGTCATTCGATTTTGTTTTCATTCGTGTACAATATTTAACATGCGAAGGCTTTTAAAATCATGGAAATAAAAAATAAAGGTATAAACATCTTTTGTACATGTTGTACATTAGCTCTGAGCATGGAATTAGCTCTGACGTGTGTGAATTTATTTTTTTTATAATTACTAAGATAAAGTTTTATGAAATATTGATATTTTGCTCGTTTTTTTCTATATATTCATTATGCCTGTATACTGTTTAATTGTTCAACATTTTTACAATTTCTTTTGGTAAGCAGTTTTAAATAAGCTAATTAACATTTCATAAAAGTTTCAGATTATTCGATGAATGTTATATATCATGCTATTCATGGAATGAAAATTTCTAACTCATATTTTTCCATGTTGAATTTTTGTACGTACACTATTATTCAAGACCCTAAAGCTTTTTTTGGATAGTTGAAGTATGGGATTGAAATTTTTTATACATGTTCTAAAATGTATGTTTTGTAAAACTGTGCATGGAATTAGCTCTAACATGTTTAGTACTTTTTCTAAAATATTCCAAAGTCAAAATTAATGTTTTTTTGAGAATTTTTGGAAGTTCAAGTGCAAAAAAATTAATAAAAAAATTAAAGAGCAGAAGCAGAAAAAAAAGATGCACAGTTTTATCTAGCATATTTTAAGGTACTTGGAAAAAAAATTTTGAAAGGAAAGAAACACATTTAAAAAAGTCTTAGAAATTTAAAAAATGTTTAAAAAAAGTTCAAAGAATTTAAATTTTACAAATATTTTGCAACAAATTAAAAAATTTTTGTACGGAATTATTATTAAATATTAACTTTTATAAAATACTATTAAAACCAAATATCACATATTAAAAATAAAAATAAAAAGTTGTGATGATGGTACCATATTGCCTTAACCTTGCCTTGCTGACACTTTTGAAAAATAATGACTCGTAATTTGGAAATACTTGCTAATAATTTGAAAATAATGATTGCAAGGTATATAGCCAATAACTCCCATGGAGGTTTAAAAGTGTCTTTAATTCAACCCAACCAAAAAATTAAATTGTAGATAAGGGAGTGTTTATTAAAGTTGCAATATGAAGAAACACGAGGGCTATTGGTGACTGACCTCATAATTTTGAACAGTATTCAAGAGACGAGGATTGCACTCGAGCTTCATCTCACTCTCTTAACTTCCACACAACGCCAACGTGAAAGCTTTGAGCCACGACAGATTTAACTTGTATCAACCGTTCTGTATGGTAGGCCTTCAGTTGTTCTAAAGCTTGAATTCCTGACGCGCCGGCCACGAGTTTGTGACTATGATCATTAGGCTACCGCAGCTGTATTAAAAAGTGTGGGAGACCTCAGTTATAGTATATATTGCTGTGTTTTTCCTTTTCAAAATTATTTTTTATTTTCATCTTTTTAAGAATCATTTCCTTTCATAATTTATATTAATTTTATTTTATTTTTCTGTATGTTGCAAATTACACGTGGTTGGTTTTAGGCCTAATTTTTCAATATGGTTTTGTATTGCTGTTATGTCGAAAACTTCCGCTGAACGGGGGAAGGCTGGATCCATAAAATATATTTAACCCTAATTTTGATGGTCCTAATTCAGCAACAGCTTTAGAAATCATAATAGGTCTCCATTTTAGTCCATTGACTCCTCTGGTTTCTTACATTTTAAAGTTCTAACTCCGTTTCCTGATATACATACGTTTCTTTAATTCTTGTAGAATATACTTTTCCATCATTTTTATAGTTATGTTTCTTGAAATCTGGTTTGTATCTTCTAGCTTTGTTAGTGGTATAATTTAGTATTATCATTTTATTATGCTGTGTATTTTTTTCATCTTATGATACTATATATATATCTTTCTACTTTTTTAGAGAAGTTGTATCAAGAAAATATTACCAATTAGTTTAGATAATTTTTTAAGAAAATTCAAAAACTACAGCCTATTTTCGGTTCCCTTTTAAAAGGCATCCTTGAATTTTTCATCTTTTTAGTGTGTGAGAGTAAAATTAAGTGATTACATTTCTCAAAAAATTACAGAAGATTTCGCAAGATTGTTAGAAAACAATTTTAAAGTATCTTACTTCTGAAAAGAACATGAAACATAAGAAACTAAAATATTTACATTATATTTCTGAAGTTAGCAATAAGCAAATTTTGTACTGGTGTAGAAAACTCTGAATTTTAAATAAGAAGTGAAAAAAATACATACAATATTTCTTATGTAAGCATCAATTAGAAAATAAAACGACGTTCACTGAATGTTCTGCAACAGTGAATATCCCAACAAAATAACATAGACAAACCGTTTACTTGTGGATAGACATCGATTTCTTAGAAACTACTCACACGCAATTTGATCGAGCGAAAGTGTCTCCGGGATGTCTAAAAGTGTCTTCTCTCATTGATGAAATCGGAATGTTTGCTGAATTGTTAGTTTGATAGCTGAAAATATTACATAAAGATCAGGATAAAGTCGCTGGAGTTCTAACAGGAGTATTAACACTAACAGCCAGTACAAAATAGTAACGCTATTATTTAGTTGCAGACGACATTCATAGAGCTGCTGTCCTTACGGTTTCGATTGAAACTGTTCAAAATCAACTCTATCATGTTAAATTGAATGCTCGCTATACTATAATCTATATTCATAGCTGACAAATGAGCTTTCCAAAGAAGTACACAAGAATACCTTATTTGAGTGAGTGAATATTAACGTCGCACTGTTTAGCAACACGAGGGCTTTTGGCGACGGTACGCGTAATTTTGAACCATGGTCAAGTGACACCACACCAACGGGAGGACGTTTGAGCTCTCGACAGATTTAACGTGCATCGCTCCCCTACACGGCGGGTCTTTAGTGATACTAGAATCGAACTCATGACACGCTAGCCATGATCCGATGCCTAGACCACCTGGCTACCGTGGCCACAATACCTTATTTGAAGAAGAGATGAAAGAGAGAAGAAACACATTATATATATATATATATATGGGAAAACCGATATTAGAAATAAAAATGCCCCTTATTGAAACTCATTTTATCTAAAAGAAAATCTTATTCTCTTCTGTTTTTATACAATACCTTGAATGCTAATTATTTTTTTCTACCAAAAAATGGGCTAAATAAAACTTAATTGTTCTTTGTTCCATGGATAACTTTTTTTCTAATTTTTTTATAACACTGATGTATTACATATGAGTTAAATAAAAAAAAAACTTTTCATCATTACACCTCACCATTCAAAATTAAACCGATATATTTTTTCATATTGGTTGCATTTTGGCACTCAAGCCTTTGCAGACAATGCAATTCCCTCAACTGTTAGAACTATTTCAGTGGTGGCACTATTTAGTGGCGGCTTTTGCTACCAAATTTTAAAGCTTGGATTAATTTTAACTCAAGCCCCCATCGGATGCTAAATATAATCATGATTTAATTTTTCTAAGAGTACCAGAGAAAAATTGATACTCAAAGGATATTTTACATGTCACATAATCATGTGTGCCTAGGATTTTTGCATCCTGAAAATCTACTGACTTCAGCTGGGATCGAACCCGCAATATTAGTCTTACAAAGCGGGCACGCTACATCTAAGCCACCGAGCTACAATTTTCACATCCAGAAAATCTTTCGACTCTACCCGGGTTTGAACCCGCAACCATAGGCTTAAGAGGTGAGCATGCTACCTCAAAGCCATTGAGCCTAATAAATCAAAATGAAATTTTTCCCCCTAAAATGGATGGCTTTTCCAATTTTAGTAGAATCTTGAATTTTCTTTCAAAATTCTACTAAAATCAGGAAAAACTCTTTTTTTTTTAATTTTCTACTAAAATTATCTTTTTTATTAAAATAAAAACAACAGAAGACCCGATACATTTTAAATAATATTACCTTCACAAAAAAAAAATTTTGTAACTTCTACCCCACTTTTCTTTCGACTTAAATTGGTATGTTAAGTAATAAGAATGCTAAAATATTTGCATGTATACAGCGTATATCGTGTCTTTCTTACAATCTAAGCGACTTACTTTAAAGCTGATTTATTATTTTCAGTTGCCATTCATTTACATGTGGGTTATTTTTACGTACTGAAATAAAGGCTTTCAATGTCTTCTACCTTACGCTTAGTCCCTTTTTTTTGTTAGCTGCATAATGTTTTATTCATGATTTAAATTTTCCTTTGAAAATCAAGATCTATTTCCAAAGAGAAATAGTATGCAAACCATAAAATCTTAAATGTTTCATTTATCTGGAAAATTCAAACTATTACATTTTCTCTTTCTTTTTTTTTCCTTGAAAGAAATTGGTTTTTCTTTTGTCAGAAAGCTACTTACTAAATAAGCGTATGATTAAAGAGCAATTATAATTATCCATCTTTTTTTGTATTTCTGAACAAAGAAATTTAGTTATGCTGCCACATTATATATAGGTATTTTTAAGAAAAACAATAAAGGTATATTTAAAAATACTGATGCATTAGGAAAAAAATTCCACATAATGGAAACCATTTTCCATGTAAAAGTAACTCCAATAAAAAAGCTAAGAAGATGTTATAATTTAAATACCTTTTTGTGTGTTATTTATGAAAAAAATTTAAAATTTAATTGTATCAAATAATTTTATTTCCTTTCATTTTTAAAATCAACAGATTCGTCTGAATATTAATTGTAATATTCGTCTGAAAACGTATCATATATCCACTTGAATTACCTATTCTTTCAGCCTCTAAAAGTTGTCAAAGGTACATATAAAAAAATGAAATAATAGGTAAAGGAAATTTTGGTTACTATTAAGTATTTTTCGTGATGGTAACAAAATCCTGAACTCTAATTATATTCCTTTTTCTGAAAGAAATTATTCATGAATAAATATTGAAGGAAAAATTCACTTTTAAAACGACTTATTTAATAATATGGAATTTTTACTGACATAGATGTTTCTCAAAGATATTTACTCTGAAATATAATATTTAAGTTCTTTTAAGGGCGTTGTTTATAAGATATTTCAGCTTACGAATGGTAAAATTTCATATCATGAAATTTTTTGTTTAAAATTTTTCAGAAAATATCCCGTCCATCATAAGCAACGTAAGATTCAGGCGCACTTTTTTATTGTTTTATATACTATTTATTTCAAAATGGCTAAATGAATATATATTTTTCATTTTAAAAATTATTTAAATTTTTAGGTGTTGCTTACTTTTTTCGATGTGATACCAACGCAATATGCTACTTTAGTCCCATTTAAAATGAAGTAAACAAGTTATATATAATTAAAATGTAAATGTTAATTAAATATAAATTAACATTTAATATAATTAATCAACACTTCCATTGTAATAAGCTTGAATTTTATATAAAAAAAATCGCTGCTTCTTAAAAAATAATATATGAAATAAAACCAAAAAAAAGGAGTCAACGTAAATTTAATCATAATAGAATAATTCTATCTCTGTATATTTTAATCATAAAATTTTAGAGATAATAAAAACATATGATATCTTGTTATTGAGAATAACTGGTTCAATCCTCAAAAAAAATCTCCTCATTCTACGAGCAAGAATACCTTCTTTCTTAACACTTTCATTACGGCAATGGCGCGCTTTTTTCCCTTTGTCCGCCGCTTTCCGAAGCGCTAAAATTTAAACAAAACAAAAATTCCCATAAAACTTTTTATTTTACTTTGAGAAATAATAACCAGTTGCATCAACAACGATTCTCACTATAATGATTTTTATTTGTGGATCCTGGAAGACGAATTATCTCGTCCCTCGCGATGAAAGTGTTAAGGTCTCGTTTAATGCTTATTTCTATCAATTTCCATGAGTACCATTACTACAAACAGTCATAAGATGAAAGAGATAATCCCAGTTTTATGTAAAAGCAATTTTTCCCTTTTCTTATAAAGTAGATAGATGAAAGCAAAGAATTTTATCCCACATAGCAGTTCTTGAGCTATTTCTTTTCACTGTATTTGTAGGAAATTCTTTCTAATTTAATTACGGATTTTTCCCTAAATTAAAGCTTTGTTTACTACACCCGAGTATATACGAGTATAAAATTGCCTCTTTCTCATTTTTTATTCCTTATATAATATTTTATCTGAATATCTTTCTATAATATTCTATAATATATATAAATTTAGGATAGTTTTTTCTGTTTCATAAAAGTCTTGCTGGTTCATGACCACACTTTCATTAAAGATGTAAGAATACATTTTATATTTAAAATGAATGCAAGACGCGCGCTTTAATGTACTGACTTAATTGTGATTCTGGATTATATAAAATGTTGTATAATAATTCTTTGTATTATTGATCAAAGTATTTATACTAAGAAGTTATGTATTTTTCATATTTGTTTCAAAAAATATTACCCATTTCCTAAGTATTGAAATAGAATGATCATAACTATAGATATTTTTAACTCAGATAATAATTCTTATATACGCATCCAATAATTTCTCCTTGAGCCAACTACGTATTGAAAAGACATCTTTTGGGAAGATATAAGCAGATTCCAAAGAAGAAAATCTAAGATGATTCCGAATCGAAAGAATTGAGCATGTAAAGTTATAAATGTAACGGATGAAACTTGTATGGGAGCAAGAGATATTAATTCTCCACAAGATTACTTAAGACTGCGAAATTAAAATTTTTGAAAAATACAAAAGAAGATTTCGGTATTTTTTATATAATTTGGTTTGCCGATTTCGAAAATTGTCCCAATTTTTTTCCATCACATCAGGATGTTTTTTGTAAATTCAATATCGATATTTTTGTTAAAATCCTATTTGGAAAGGAATTATCTAGAACAATTTAGCATATATCATCTAGTTAAATCTAATTAAATGTTGATTATTGATGCGGCAAATTGATTTTTCAGTAAATAAATGAAAACCACTGTCTTCACTCACCACTGAAGAGTTGCTTCCGGTTGAGAGAAAAACAAGAAGTTTCCCCTTAAAGCTTAAACTTTTTATATCCAATTATAGTAAATTTCTAGAAAAAATCACCAACATACTATTTTAATTAGCTATTATTAAGGTAATTTATATAAATAATCGATTAACCAAAAAAGGAGCAAATATTATGTCTGTGTACATAAAAGTTTTAAACCAATTAAACTCCGCAAAAAGCAAAACAAAACAAAGTTTCTATTTAAATGCGCACTCTTTTCTTCCCTTTGAAACTTCTCTTTGATGCTCTTTTATATTCAATCTCGAACCTATCGCTTATTATCGTAGTCGGTTAGCATGTTTTTGTCCCATCTTTTTTATTATTTATGCTCCATATCTACCTTTCACATTGTTCTTCGTTGGCTTATCCTAAATTTTTGGAAGAAAAATCCACAGGTGAATGAAAAAAATTTATTTTGATCCAACCAACTCAAGCTTCTGTTTCCTTTGTTGACATGAAAGTCTCAAATTCTTTATCCTTCATAAGATTGCAGATATCTCGACCAACAAAGATACCCGCTGTCTCAACTTGGCTTCGGATAAGCCAGGGAATTTTTTACAGATATATTTAAAACAATCACCAGCATCTGGGATAGCCTTGACAAACTGCTTCAATACACCTAATTTTATATGCTGAGTGGTTAACAATACATTGTTCGATTCAAATAAGCTGTTCTGAATCACATTCTTGGTCCCTGGTTTAACATTTTCTTTTCACCATTTTGTTTTGAATTTTTCTATTGAGTATTATCATGGCTGCGCGCTTCACTTACAAATGAAATATGGAAACTTAGTATATTTGCCTTGTTGGCCAAGAAGCATGAAGATAACTTACTTTTAAATCATCGCAAATGGTCCAACCGTGGTCGGCATATTTTATTTTGTTGAGGACGAGAGTCAGGTTTTCACAGCGTTCTTTTAAATACACCAAATGTCCAACTGGTAGAAATGCATATTGGCTTCCGTGAGGAATAAAGACATCTTTAGGGCTCCTTTTCGAGGAATTTCTAAACTACCCCCATTTATTTTTATCGTAGGTGATATTAAATTCACTCATCAATCCGGGAACATCTGATCACCAGACCAAATTCTCGTCATCCTCAAAGAACGCTTAAAAAATCCCTTTTCTTGATTCCTGTACTAATAAAAAGAGGTTCTTTTCGTCAATAAGTTTTTTTCTTTCAATCTGCAGCCCAACAGTTCAACTGCCTCTTTCGAAAGGCCCAGTTCTCTAGTCAGACCATTAAGTGCAACCTGATAGAAGGGTTGAGATGAATCGGCTCTTGAGAGCTTATATTCGTTATCGGAGCCCAGAGCCTGAGGTGAAACTATTGGTAAGGAGGGATTGCAACGGAAATCTATCACAGAATGGTATTCTGTATGTTTTACCAAGGTAGTATGAAGATTATAGAAAAGTTGAATGCTGAAAAAATGTTTGGTACATACTCATAAAAATCCAGTTAAAGAACTTTTAAAGAAAAAGTGACATGATAGAAAATTTTTCATAATTATATTTGAAATCAGCACCAAATATTTCATAAAATTGAAAACTTTATGAATTTTGGAACTTTCCTTGAACTTTTTCCATCCAAGGGATGTGTTATTAAAACAAAATAAAGTTATAATTTATCATCACTTAAAAACGCTAAACAGTGATTAATATCAACCATGAATAAAAATTAGAAAATCTATGTGAAACACAGAATAAATAATTATAAAAATACTAATAATTGATGAACCATCAATCTGTAGATAAAGAATAACTTTAAAAAGTTAGATATTAATTTCGTTCTGTTAATTAAACTTGTACTATCAAGTAAAATGCATTGCCCTATTTTAAATTGACAAGATTCCAAAATTGAGTTAATTTACGAAGTCTCAAAGTTTAGATTAGTAAAAATACATCATCTATGACTTTAGTGCTTAATGTACTTTTCCAATTAGGTTTAAGTCGTAAAGAGAAGTTCAATTGAAAAGTTGTATTAGTCATTTGGTGATGTGGAAGCTGTAGAAGTTAGCATTGTCGTGTTACTTCAACAAACTAAACACAAAATACGAGGCCTGTCACACAATGAAATTGCTTGATAGTTTGGTACACATTCTTTAAGTATATGACTTACAAAAGCTTTATGGGCTTTATTTTTATTATTTATTTATTTTACATCACACAATTGATATTAGAAACAAAGAAATCAATTCAGCGTTGACAAAATAACTAAGTTAGAAAAAAGATAATGAAAATGAGCTTCATTAGCGATACCCCTTACGAATTTTAAGTACTTAAAATCGAATGTTTCTGCAGTTCTCCTATCAATTTTTTTTTTCATTATTCATTCTTGTTAAATTATTTTAAAGTTCGTTTCACTATTTGACACCAGAAATATATATATATTTCATTTAGTATATCTTTAAAATATTTCTGGACTGTATCTCCTTAAAAATATTTTAATCATTTATCATGCTCACATCATATATAAAGTAGACATTTATAAAGTAGAACTATTTCTGCGTGTCTATGTTGTGTGAAATATAATTTACCGTTGTTATATGTAAACTTCAGCCTTTCATACATACTGCAGTGGGTCGATAAATGAGTACCAAGCTTGCTTGGGGACTTAAACACTGGGGGTCTCGCTTCAGACTGACCACCTGATCGGGACATCTGCTCATGCTCCTCAGCGCCTAATGGCCACGTTTACTGGGATGGGCACAGTAGGCCCTGGCCCTCATGGGCTGTTGCGCCACTGAGTTTGAGTTTTATATGTAAACTTAATTCACTTGAAAAATAACTGATAAAGAAATTATATATTAAATCACCAAAATATGATAAATTACAGTTACTTCTTTTCAAAGTTTCATATTTTAATGCTTCCTACCTAACTCATTTAAGTGGATTAGAGGAAAAGAACGCGCGTTTCTATTTCTTCTTTTGAAGAATATAAATTTTCCATTAAATTGAATGCATTAAGTCACATATTTTTCCTATAGAGGCGTATTACTTTGTCCTACAAAATTTTTCTGCGGATGAATTAAATGAGTGACCAAAACATAGAAACAATTGCTGAAAATATCAAAACATAAAATCTAAAATCCATATAATTTATGTTCTTCCTTTAAACAATTTAAAATTAAGTGTCCATGAAATAATTTTTTTCTCGCGCAAATTTATTTTTACATATACATTCACATTACATTCGAGAAGGAGTAATTTAAGGTTGCAACTCTCTAAAAGTTAATATATAAATGTATTTCGTTTTCATTTTATGTAATTTATAAAATCAGAGATTTTTTTTTCTTCAGTCAATCATTGTTTAAATATTTAGGAGCCATTTATTGTCATCGAAAGTTTGGTTCCTTACAGAAGTTCGTTTTTGCCTCGAGTTTTTTCATGAACTCTTTTATTTACTGTATTGCTTTAACTGTAATTTAATCATCTAATTTCTTACAATATATAATTGATTTAAAAGTGTAATTTTTAAATATTCATATAATAACATAGTTAATTAACTAAAACTTTGCGTTAATATTTTTGAAGGTGCAACGTGTATATCCGTGAACCTTCAACTAATACTCTTGGGGTAAATTTATTTCTTTTTAACTGTATGTTCTATTGAAAACTTTCTCCCGAAGAAGACTTGATTTATGCAAATGAGTTATTATATTTAAGCATGGACATTTAGATACGCAAGGAAAGTCGAAAACTAGTCAACGGACAGTCGCTGGATGTTCAATTATTGATAATTGGAGAATAAGTTATAAGTTTGAGTTTATAGGAATTGTGACCTTAGGTCATACAAGTAAGAGGTTCACAGTGAAGTCTAGCGTAGAAGACCAAACTTCTCCAAGAGTAAGTGGAGCAGTTTGTTCATATGTTAAGTATCCTTCAGCCTTGTGATTGCTCTTCTAATTAGTTGCAGAGTGACTTTCCTACCTTTAGTTGTTTTAGTTTAAGTAAATGGGATAATAAATCTGAATTTGAAACTGGTTGTGGCTAATGTTTACTCGAACCCCCAAGCACCAATAACCTCGACATGGTTGTTGCAAAGGTTTATTATAATAATAACTAGGAAATACTTTTTATCTTATTATAAATTTAAAGTGCTTTTGTTCATTAAAATTTATTCTCTAAACCACCCAAATGGTATTAAGGTTAGTGATGCTGACCACTGTGCCGTAGGGCTTAGGTTCGAATCCTGGAGAAGGCGTGGGTGTTTGTCAATGTATTGTGCCTGTGAGGCATGGGACACTTTAAATATTTCTCAACTCACGAGTCTTTTTAAGAGGTTGATGGAAGAGGGAGAGAGGTAAGAGGCTCATTGACAACCTTACAAGGGGTTCTCAATCAAAACTATAGTGGAACCTGCATGGTGCTCAAAGCTGCGGCTAATGATAGACGTAAAACTAGCCCCTTGCCACGATGAATTTCATGGGCTTCGATCTGACACCGTCGTTCTAATAGCATTAGAAGCAACATATTCACTGTATTCGGTGTTTTTTGGAAGTTTGTAAATGTCTACTCATGAAATAGGTAGACATTTACCATATCTTTTTTGCCACAGTATTTTCCAGATGCAGTTTTAATTATAAAACTTAATATTGCTAACTGATATTTCTCCTTTCGCAGTAATTATTTATTCTGCTATTATTAAATTGCACTTCTTGTAAATACAAAAAAAGCTTAATTAAAGTGTTGTATGAATTAATTAGTAGAGCTAGCATTCTCCTTATATCTTAATGATAACTCAAAATGTTAATCTAAAGAAGTTTCTTCTAGACGTAAATGATTTATTTATTATTTCAGGTAATATGTGCACATGTTCATTAAATAAGAAAATAAGTTGATAAATATGTAAAATACGATCATAGTCTCCATTCATATCACATTCTCAAAATAAATACAAGGTTGAAATGTTTCTTTGAATATTCATTTTCACCGAACTTTGTAACAGAAAAATACATTCAGACTTCATTCAATCTTGTTTAAATTAATTTTGCTATTCAAGAAGTTTGTATTTATTTAAAAAAGTGTAATTTTGAAGTAACATTTAACTATTTTTCAAAATTTTCGCTTCTGTAAGGGATTTTTCAATCTCAAGAAAAATGTGGAAATGGAATTTCGTTACTCGTTTAACCGTATTAGTTATGAGATTTCTTGCTTTTGTCTGTGCATGAAACTCCAGTAATTTTTAAGATTTTAACAGGTTTGTATTTTAAAATTTTATATTTCATAAAGAGGATTTTTAGCAAACAAAATACAGCGTATTAAAGCAAACAAAATGTAGCATATTAATGATATTCATCAGTTTTACCTTAATATTTTCAAAATGAGTAAAGAGGTTTTATCCGCTTCAATACATCTATTTTTATAACTTATCAAAAGTCTATAGGTATTTTTTTCCAAAAAAATAGAAAAATTAAAATTTATACATCATAACAAATCGAATATCACGGAAAAAATAATTTTAGCACATATTTATCTTTATAACTGTTTTTTAATGAATTTCTCATTTCATATTCATTTGCTTAGGAATTTTATATAAGCTTTCTTTTAATTGTAATAGCTACATTCTGAGAATATAATCCTTTTCATTTTTACTTGTTTAAAAAAATGTAAGCTATCGTGTGTAAAAAGAAGATTTTTGCTAAAAATTTTCGTTTAGTATAATTATTTCTTTCATTTAAGGTTGGAATATTTTGCTACCCGTCGATATGGTGTGGAATCTGCTGAAGTACAACTTGCTTTGTTCTATTTAAGAGTAAGTATATCTATTTATTTCGAAAGCGTAGTTCTGTATGACACAAAATATATACCTTGTTTCGTTCTTATCGTTTTCTTTCTTTTTATGGTTTCTTATTTTAGTAGACATTATTACTGAGCAGTGGCTTAGAAGCATGTAGGGTGTAGGGATGTATGCCTCCCTTCTCATAAGGATCACTGTATACTGAAATACAACCTCGAACAATTCGGTAAATAGTACTGTAACATTAACGTAGATGAAATATTAACGAAAGTTACATTACTGTCCTTCAAAATAATCACCTACCATAACTATGCACCGCTGAGATCTGCTATGCATGTCTTGGAAACTTGGCAAAGCATCCTCTTTTGGAATGGAGTTCAAAAGCCTCGTCACGTTTCGTTATATGTTAGGAATATCGTCAAATCTCTTTACTTTCAAAGCGAGTTTGAATCGTGGAAATAGGAAGAAGTCTGGAAGATTGAGATATGGCAAGTATGGTGGTCGATGTTCCATTAGCACCCTCCTCCCTCCCTTTTTTTCAGGAACTGTTTGACGATATTGGTTGTGTGAGGGTGAGCATTGTCACAAACAAAAAATCATGAACCTTGTTGCGCGTACTGGCGTCGTACCCGCGTAGACGTTTCATGAAACGGATCAAAATTTCAATGTACCTTGCAGCATTTATCGTCATTCCTTCAGATAGAAATTTCTTGTGGATAATGTTTTGACTGTCAAAGTAGGTGATAAGCATCGTTTTGATGCGGAATTTTTCTGCTCTGACATTTTTCCGACGAGGCGATGCAAGAAAACGCCATTCCATACTTTGCCGTTTCATTTCAGGATCGTACCTGAGATACCATGACCTTAGAACATACCAGGAAGTTTCTTTCGGTGTCTCGCCAAGCTTAAAACAAAACTTTAAATTGGTGCTTTGTTCTTTCATTTGCCTATTCTCAATTAAGAACCAGTGCACTAAACAAGCACTTTGCAAAACAAGTCTTACACGAAATACAAACGACGCTCTACTGAACAACGGTGGGGACAGATGGTCAACACCTGCCGATACACATGTGCAGCGTTTTGTTTCGCGAGTGTTTCCAGATCAGCCTTTCTGACTTCATTCACCAAACTTTATTGTCAGAGGTAGTAAATATATGCTGCATCCTGAAAATATTTTTTTTTATTTTTGTCCTTTTCAGAAGAAATCAACATTTAAAAACCTGTACTTCACTTAAACATTTTTTCCAACTGAAAACACACAATAAAATAGGAAAATTTTGAAATATGCTTTGAAGTGGGAGAGCCCCTCCCTCCATTAAAAATTTCTCGCTATGTCCCTGTCACCGAGGGAAATGTAATTTCTTGATTTCATACTAAATTATAAGCTATTCATCGTTTCATTAAAGTTATTAGAAACTTCTTCCAGAAGTTTAAAAATTTTGTAATTGAAATGTGCGATTAGAATAAATTTAGTCATAATATTGTTTCGTAAAAATGTTTTAAGACACATTAACAATCTAGAGAATATATATTCAATTCATTCAGATTCAACTATCTATGTTTAATTGTCATTATTTATTTTGGTGATAAATTTACTACTTGGATGACTATGAAATAAAAATTCTGATTTGTAATTTATTCCCACGAATAGTAATAAGTATATATATTGATTGCAGGATATGCAAATCATCATACCTTTCTATAATTAAATAATTCAAAAAGGGTATAAATGTTGTTTTTTTAAGGAAATTACCAACAAAATTTACGGGTATATGAATCTGCTTTCCTAAAATAACTTTTGTTACGCTTATCAAGCAGAATTTTAGTTATGATATAAAAGTTTTGGAAGATTTTCTGTTTGATAAATTATAGTTTAAAAAAACTGAAAAACACCCTTTTATAGTTAATCGAACTAATGTGTAACTTAATCTTTTAGTCGCCAAATCTGAAATTAGTCACCAAATCTGGAAATGTTATCTGAAATTAGTCGCCAGATGCAGAATGGGATCTGAAAATGGGAAATCGTAAATCCTGATGATCCTGATCAGGACAATGGAACAAAATTATTAAATCATTGTATTTTCATCGGTCCTGGACAAGTGACCAAAATTTCGAATTAATCTGACTTTTTAAAACGGGTAAAATTTGAGTTCAAAGATTCCGTTACATACAAGTGAAGCTTATAAAAGAGTGTAAAAAGTAGCATATTATTCTGTTTAAGCAACCAGCTAACAGATTTTTTTCTGAAGTCTCAACCTTTTGCGAATAGAGAGACCGGAAGGGTATTAAATATGAATATAAACTAAATATATCCTAAGATTCAAATTTTCATGAGAATAATTGGTGTATTTTAGGGTGATATATAAGAACGTAAACCTTTATCAAGGTCATGATTTCTGTTATATAAAATACGAGACAAACAAATATTTTGAGTAGCAATTTATGTCTCTATTTTTTGTCAGGTTTCCTTAATTCATCTCCAAACTTTTCATAATCAGTAAAGTTTTAGTTTCAGTTATAACTTTAAACTACTTTCTAATGAATATGTCTTCGAGAGAAAAATAAAGAATACGAGAAAAAAAAAGAGGGTTTTTTTTTTTCAATATTTCTCTTAAAACTCGGCTTCTCCCTTTCTTATCTTTGACATCATTTCTTTCAAATTTTGAAACAGTAGGGATTTGCTTTGTGGAACAACTTACTATGTAACTTGATTTTTTATCATTATAATAGTATATTTTTTATTAGTTTATAACCATGCTATATTATTCTTAAATGTTTTACTGTTCCCATGTTCATCTGAAATATAAACATAATTGTGTAAAATGATGATTTAAAAGATATTTTGCGTTAATTTTTTTTACAGAGATAATGATAAGTAATTCTTCCAGCTTATCATATTTAAGAATTGCTTTTCACTTAAACATTTGTTTATAAAATATTTTAAAAATATTTCTGAAATTTTAAAAGCATATAATAAAGCAATTAAAAAAACTGACAGTCCAGTAAAGAAATAACAGAGTGCTATCAAAAAATATAACAATACAGTAATGCAAGACGCAGGGGCTACCTGCAAATATCTTCTTAAATTTATTCAGAAAAATAGCAATCAAAATACACTAGAGGATTAAATGTATTTCAAGTGAGAAAAAGATTAATAAATAGATTATTTCCCTTTTTTCTTCAATAGAGATTATTCGCAGATATATAAACTATGAATTAATCAAATTTTACACTTGTGTATAGAAATATTACATTTGTACTCGTATGTAGATTCTTTTACTCATTAATATTTTGAAACATTTCTTTTTCTTTAATTTATATTTTGAAGAGAGTAAGCAGTTTTATGTGAAAGATAATGTAAAGATCAAAAAATCTACATGAAATCCTTTTCGAATTTCGGAATGATAAACGTTTTTTTTCTCCAATAGAGTATCACAGTTCTTGTTTTATTTTATTTGTACTTTTTGTTTATATAATTAGTTCAGCAAAAATAATGTGCATTTTATTATTATTATTATAGAGAAGTGTGTATAATGCAACTGATCCATACAGAAACCATGGAAAGTACATTCTCATACGAAGACCATCCTTGAAGTTGCAACCCTATGTAAGCAGTTAATGTTTCTGTTTAACTTATTTAATAATCTTAACTAATATTATTTAATATTTAACTATAAAATCATAATTTTTTCTGTAACATATTTTCAATCTCAGTCTTACACTAATTCAGCAGTATTAAAAATGCCCGAAGAAAGTCCGTAAAAAAATCAACATTCCTTTTCACTAAATTGTACTGGATCGCGACCTGTTCCAGTACATATAATTAGAAGAATATTTTAATACATCAAATGAATTCTTCTCTTAGATTCACGTAGATTGCTGACTTTAAAAAATTTTTCGCTACGGAGTAATGATAAGAATATTTTTAAATTTTATAAAAAGAATTTCTTGCTTTGATATTAAATGTTATACTCTTCCCAAAACATCTTATTAAAACGAATTTGTTATGTCAATATATTTGAACTAAAATGAAATGATTGTAACTTAACGCTCACAGTAAATAAAGAAGTTTCCCCAATTGAAAATTGAAAATTATCGCCTTGAAGAAGCTCAAAACTAAGGAATTATTAATTGTAAATATCAGCCACCGTAGAATTTTATTACAGTTGCTTGTTTTGGAGATAACGAAACCGGCTCCCATTTGTCACAATTTCAAAGTGGTTATGCCACAGGACAATGAAAATTAGTGCACTAATTAAGAAATCATGATGCAGTTAGGTTAGAAAGAAATTAGATAAATGCCTGCAAAAAATGACAATAAATTATTTTCTCAAGATAATTGATAAGAGATATTCTATAATTTTCCTCCGTTATTGGTTCTTATTTCAAAGTAACCAAAAAATAAATTACGATTCCTTTGAAGGCAAATAGCATACTTGAATCAGTTATAAAACTAACAAGTATTTTCAATATATCTTGAAAGAAGAGAAAAAATAATTTACCAAAAAGAAGTGAATATTTCAAAGGTTAACTTTTTGTTTTAATAAGAACCTATCATTCTTTTTAAGAAAATCTCTATGTGCTTATACTATCAAAATATGGATATTCTCTGACCTTCCTTTCCATGGTTTAATATTTTATAGACATTGTAAAATATCAATAAATTGAAGTATATTAAAAGTAATGCAAGCCTGCAATAAAAATTGTCCAGATTTTTTTTTATTCATATAGATTTGAATTTACTAAATCCGGGAGGAAGAAACTTAAAAATATTGTATCATGTCAAAGTTTTTTTTTTTTGCTTGGTTTGAAACAAGTTTTTAGTTCCATTTAGCGTGAAATTTCTTTTTAACTTAAAATATAGCTTTTGTTTTTGATTTTATAAATCTCCATCTTTTAGATCTTTACATCCATACATCAAAAACTTGAATTCTCACGTTAATTTTATTAATTAGGATGGATTTAAAAATGAACTAAAAAAATAGAATAATGGAGAGAGAAGTAAAGAAAGGGATAACACACATACACATATGGTGTATCAGTACAAAGGCTACAAACTTTCAAGACAGATAGAGTATACCTATACGATGGGAAATCACACAGGAATGCATGGTCGGAAATGATTTCCTGCCTCGGTTGTGACGACACAAAACACAAGAAAGACAGCCCATGAATAGGAGGTGAAAACATGTGTATTATCCTTGATATAGCAACAAAAAAAAAACTTTAAAAAAAAGGAATTGAAGAGGACAATAGGAGAGCATATCGGGGTGATAGGAATGCATTCCGTAAGTATGCAGGATCCGAAAAACGGTCATATGGGGAATCCTAACATGACTGGCGATACCCAGCATAATGGTATCGGGATTGTTCTGTAACAGATCCAGTACAATCTCCTTGTAAAAGCGTTCTTACTCTTTGCTTGCGTTCATGTGTATCCACGATGAAGGATCCTCTGTCAGACAATCTCTGGTGCAAGCATGCAAAGGCATCGCTGGGAGTTTGCCTCCTCGAGCAATATTGGGCGTACAACCACTGTGTGGCTCGTCCATTGCAATTAGCGAACCCGTTTATCAGATGTATACCAGCAAGCTCAGCGTTCGTGTAACATTCCATCCTACTTCTACTCTGTCGGAAGGCAAATTGAAGTTTCATAGCAAGCGTGGCAGCATAACCCCGTGTGAGTATACACCGTCAATTTAATGCTTCAATTTACGTAGCGCGATTTAACGCGTACACCTACCAAAGTCTTCCCAGCATTTTTGCTGAGCAAGAATATTAAACATATTTTCTTCTCTTATTCGTATCCTGTTTTTGTTGGGCTTTGTATCGTCACTACCACGCCAGGAAAGCGTTTCCGACCATGCATTTCTATGTGATTTCCCATCGTCTAGCTGTACTCAATCTTTCCTGAAAATTTGTAGCCACTGTACTGATACACCCTGTATATACACGTATACTCTCACAATGCATAAGTGGTTGCAAGACAAATATATTGATACTTGCATTTATTTTCATTCAAAGAAAAGTTTATCGTGAAGAACTGAATCTTTGAGGAAATTATTTCCTATTTTCTTAAGTCCTAAAGCAATAATAAAATAAAAAATGATATTTTCGTTAGTATTATTTATTTCTATCCATTCTTTAAATTGAGTTTACCTGATATTAATGTTGTTAACGCAATTCCTCAATTTAGAATTTTTTCAACTGCGGATGATGGAAAAGCTCCAAATAATCGATTGTTGTTAAAAGTTTTATAGCTTGTTATTTCCAGTTTTCAAGTATTCTACATTTTTTTTTTATCATTTTACAAGGAGAGTTTGATGACGCCTCTCTCTGGAAAAAAGTTCTCATTGCTAAAAATAACTGTAGTAAAATAAATTCATTACAAAATCTCCAAATAAAAAATATGTCAAATATTTGATTTTCAAAGGCATTTTTTGAAACACTTTGTACTTATGTCCCTTCTATATGCTATAAGTGCAATATCAAACAAATATTTTGCTCAATTCAGAATGGAAAAGCCAAAAGAAAGAAATTATAAAAAGAAATTGCTGTATTTCTTTTTTAATTTATGTTAACTTTGATGAGTTCATGAAACTCAGAATCAGGCTTTTTAAACATTTACACTTTATAGAATAACTCACCAACTCAATAAATTTTCAATTTTCATTTATATATTGTTTTTACGGTTTTTTGTTGGTGTTGTTCAGTTCTCATTCATTTTACATAAATCTTAAAAAATAATCTCAAAAATGAATCTGATAAAAATTTGCTGGAGAAAAAATATATTTAATCATATAATTAAATAAGAGTATTCCATTAATAAAGCAACTTTGTTCCTTTTAAGAAATTACTTTTTTTTCGAGTAAAACTATTCTATTGAAATTGTGTTTCAATAAAAGTTTCAATTAAGTGTTTCAATAAAAGTTATATTTTTAGAAGAGAAAGCATTATTGGGATAATGAAATTATTTTAAATTCAAATCCAAGAACTTATATAAGTGCATTCACGATAAACCTCTTAAAATTAGATTTTTTTTGAAAAAACTGGAAAAAATTATCGGTTTTTTTTTTTTTTTTTTTTTTTTTGGCAGTCAAAAAATTACATAGGTAAATAATTTTTTTTTGAAATTTTAGTTGTGTGTGGGGGAGGGGAAGTAAAAGTTATAAAAATTGTTATACAAAGTGTAAACGATTTGATTTCATGTTTGTTTGAATTTTGAAATCAAATTGTCAAACGAACAAATATAAAATTCAATTTTTTTTTGTAAAAACCAGTAAAAAATGATCGTTTTTTTTTTGGGCAGTTAAAAAATACATAGGTAAGTAATTTTTTTTTAAATTTTAGTTGTGTGTGGTGGAGGGTATGTAAAAGTTGTAAAAAAATTATTATACAAAGTGTAAACGATTTGATTACATGTTTGCTTTGAATTTCAAAATATTGAAATCAAATTAAATCAAATTGTCATACTTACAAGCATAAGCGTGGCTAAAAATTCAGTTTAGTACGATAAACCATGAAGCATATTCAAAATCGTCAAAGTTGCTCATTATCACATACCTTTTTCTAAACAAGTTACAAACTACTTAGAAAAAATTCCTTTATGGTTAACTGTTTACTTTCAGGATATTTAACGCAAAAAAAGGATATACAACCTTTTTTACAACAAACAATTGCTTTCTAATAAAAAATTCATAACAAACTTATAGCTACTCATCAAAATCTACCACGTGGTTTACACAAGAAATTTGCTGCATAGTGATACCACCTTTAGTAAATACACTCATGGCCACACAAAATGCAACACCCTGAAGGAAGCATGAAAAACACATGAAATTTATATTATGCGTTGGCGGCGAAGAAATATGCAAATCATTAGCATTATAGCGCAGACTCACATCACGGGTGACCGTAGCGTCACCCGCAAGCGCTATATAAGGAGAGAACAGCTTGGCGATTTGAAATACAGCAATTGTTTTTTCGTGCATTTTATTTTTGCGTAAGCTATTTACCTATGCCTCGTGGACATACATCGAGCGTCTTTTGACCAAGCTTCTGAATTCAACCTAGAAAAAAACCAGCCTATAGGGATTGCGGATTATCCATCAAAAAAACTGTCCAACGTGTTGGACGAAACCAAGTGACTGTGATGTGGGTTAGTCATTGCTGGATGCAAAAGAAAATGATGGACCGACGAGGCTGATAGCACCCTTGATGACATGCGGGTTGTGCGCATGGCAGTGATGGATCGTGCAGCCACATCACAAACTATAACACAACAGATTCAGTCTGTTATGCATCATTCGGTACCCCTCGTACCTCGTCCGTTCATACCATTTACCCTTTACTGGAAACCACAGGCGCTTATGCCGCCAATGGTGCGATGAACGGCGGACATGGACAATGGAATAGCACGACATTGTGTCTACTGACGAATCCCGCTTCTGCCTGCAGAATCACGATGGTCGGATTCAAGTTTGGAGACACCTTGGTGAGGACTGATGAATTGTTGCGTTATGCATTGCCACACTGGTCCTGTTCCCGGTATCATGGTTTGGAGTGGTATTGAATTTCACTGCCGCACCCCTCTAGTACGCATTGCCGGTACACTAAACAGCCTGTGCTACATCGCTGAGGTGTTGGATCCCGTCGTCCTCTCATACATTCAGTGCTTGTCATCAGCCATATTCCAACAGGATAGTGCGCGACCACCCGTGACACGCATTGTTGAATTCTTCTTTACCCATCAGATTGAATTGCTTCCTTGACCTGCTTATTCTTCCGATCTATCACTAATCGAAAGTGAGAGGTCCAAGCTTTCATGGGATACATCACAATTTGCTTCACCAGATCAACTTTGGAAATATGTGGAAGCTGTATGGACTGCTGTACTCCAAGTATACATCTAAAGCCTCTTTTATTCTATACTTAGGCGTGTGGTAGAAGCTATAGCCAACAATTGCTGCTACACTAACTACTGATTTTGTCTTCATCCACACGTCACTGAGGCTGCAATTTTAATCGCTTGATCCTAGTACAACATTGTAATGGATGGCCTGCGCCATCAATTAGTGTGAAAGTGTCGGAAGTAAGATTAGCCATAGCCAATACAAATTCCATTTATTAACAATTTTCAATTACGACACAAATTCAGCAACCTAAATTAAGAAATGCAACAATTGATAAATATGGGAGCAACTACGAAGTAGACGAGATAATTGGAAAAATAATAAATCAGATCACTAACACTTAGCACTTCCAGGCAATACACCTTCTTATATTTGAAGATAATTTCTAAAGTAATCTAAACCAAGCTGAAGAATCCAATTTTACAACTATTTGACCAAATCATCAATCTTAATATTAATCGAATAATCTACGAAGTGCTCTCGTCTAGCTTTACTTTATATTAAGTTAACCTTCCCGCAATGCATTAGCTTCAAATCCCTCTTTCTCCCTCTCCTACTTGAAAGTTTATTCTTTAAATATAAGCCTTGATTTGCATAATCACATCTTCATCTTTGGAGGAAAGTTTTCAATAGAATAATTTTTAAAGACCCAATATTCCCCAAGAGGACCATTAGTAGGAAGAACGCGAATAGACCCGTTACAACATGTTATCTGCCGAATAAATTTCCCTGTGACATCTCTGGTTCTCCTTGGTGTTGCATTTTGTGTAGCCAGCTGCGTAAGTTTAATTATAATCTAGTCCATCTATTTTTACTAGAACTGATCTCAGGCGGGCATTAGAAATAAAATAACACGAGATACAAGTTTGTACATTTGAGACACGGGCATGTGCAGATTTACCGGTAACTTTCGGCCGTGTCAGACACGGGCAAATGCGTAAAGAGATTTATAAACTCTCCTAAGCATTGTAACTTCACCGAGTAAGGTTAGAATTTACTTTTGCTTATCTTTTTTTACTTAATTTTAGGTGTATTTCTTTTATGCATGCATTTTCTGAAAAATAAGTTGTTTTTTTATTTTTTATTTTATTTCATTTTATAGAAAAACATTCTTTATAAGCAAAAACTTTTTGTAAGAAATTTAAATTTGTATTTTTTAAAATTTTTTACGCTGGTTTCGAATATTCAAATTTCCTCTTAAAGTTTCATACGAAGTTTTATTAGTTCTTGCATGCAATGTAAAATAGTTATTTGAAGAGAATTTTATCCTTAGTTATAGTTTTTGATTATATTATCTTCATAAGCATATAGAAGAAATGGTATAAATTATTCGCAAAAAAAGAAAAAATACTTATAAGGGGAGTGAATCTCCTATTTTCAACTGCGAAACAGACTTTGTTGATAATGAAGGATATTATCTGTATGGTATATATGCATGTGTAAATATTAAAAAGGGAAAATTGAGGTAAACTTTTCGTGGATAAGAACACATTTTTTCGATAAAAATTTGAAACATTATCATTTAAAATATTATGTATGTATTTTTGAAAGCTTATACTTGCTATTGTACAAGAAGATATACAAAACATTAAGAATTGTATCGTATTGAATCATAAAATACTGACACTGAATATGTTTAAAATTAATCGCTATGTAAAACATTTCAAAAATATAAAAAAGACGAACAGAAATCATTCAAGCTATTCATTTTATTAAAAATTACTGTACATAAAAATTTACATACACGTTATTGAATTATTCTACAATAATCCAAATTAAATTCAGCCTTTTTCATTAAAAGGCTGAAAAACGACTTTTTAAGACTTACTTAAAGAGAATAAATCAAGTTTTAAAAATATAATTATTTCTTCTAAATATTTCAGCAGTAAATCCATCAATAGTGTTAAATTGAGTTTAAATTCATTTATTTTTGTAAAGAAAACACGCTTGTAATCAAAAAGATTGCATACTTCATTTATTTTTCAAAATAAATTCTCTCTTTCTTTTTTTTATTGTTTGAAGTACCTTTTTGAAGTATTCTTAATCTGCATTCTATCTTCTCCAATTAATTTCCCACTGCTTTAAATAAATAAAGTGTTTATTTATTCATTTCCGTTTTATTACAAACATTTCTATAAAAAATTGGGATGTTAAAATAATCAAATCTCATGGTAAGTAATGAGAGAAAAATACATTCATTATTAATCATTAGATTTGTTCTCAGGGAAAAAAAGAAAAGAAAGAATTTTTTCTTCATGAAAATAGTTCTTTGAAGGATATATTTAAATGATTAAGAAAATTGTTCTTTTTTTTAAAACTTAGATTAGAAAATGTGTGTGTTCTTTACACACATCTCATCATTACGTTATTTTCCTTACTTTAAAAACCCTTTTCTTAAAATATATGTAAAATTTCTTATGTAGTTATTTGTAAAAATTTGCACAATATAACAAAAGAGAAAATTATATAACCTTTTTCAAAGCTTTTTCAGAAATTTTAAAGACGTGAAAAACACACACACACATTTTCATTTTTTCTACAGTAGACGTTTATTATAAAATATCTTGCATATATTTTACCTATGTCTTTTATTAATGGTATTTCTCGAATTTTGTGATGGGAGTGCTTTCGATTGTAGATAAAATCAATCTTATGGACATATTGTCAAAAATTAAAAACAGTCTAATTAACAAAGAGTGAAATTGAAATTACCAATATAATAATGTACTTTAACTAATGTATCATATTTTCTGAATATTAATTAAGAGATAATAGGGAACTAATAAAGTTATCAAAAATAACAAGTATATTTTTTTAGGGTGAAGCATGGTTTGATCTCGTTTCTGTCCACAATATGCGAAGTTAATAAGGATAGGATTCGTTAAATTAAGCGTTAATGCATAAATCTCATTCCTGGATTGGATTCACTAAACTAAGCGTAAATTTATGAACCTTGAATAGGATTAATTAAACTAAGGGCAAATCTACTTTTTTATTTCATTCCTTACAGATCGGTTTTTCTAAGTACAAAAACGAAATTATTTTCTATAGTAATAAAGATCTTCAAATATATCTTCTAAATAGAAATTAATTTAAGTTATTTAAGCTTGTAGTATATTTTTAAATATAAGGTCCCGTTAAAGATAAGCCTTAGTCATTGTCACCTATTTTGTGATCTGCAATCTTCGAAATATCGGATTCAAATATTAATTCCATCAAAGTTCATCATGCTGAAAATTACATACATTTACTTATAAGGTGAAAAAGAGCTCCTGAGATTTCGGAAGTTTAAAAAGTGTTTCACTATATCAAAATCATCGACCATAGTTGAAAATGTGGCGAATAAGGACTGAAAGACACAACTTTGGGTCACCATTAACCACAAACATAGAAGTAATTTTAATATATATTTTACTCGAATTGATAGAAATATCAAAAACAATTATACGCTTTGAGTGGATACCTAACCAGATGCTAAAAAATATATATACATTATAATAATATTACTTAACTTTAAATGAAACCTCCACTTAGCTAACTTGAATGTTGCATTAATATCCTCAAATCAAATCAGGAACTTCTGTTGAGCCAATCTCGCTTTTAGATCATTAATAACTCCAGAGTTGACACTTATCATTTTGCTAATATCCCCAGATGCCTATCATGGCAAGGTTCTCATACCAAGCAACGACATGAAGTAGTCCTAGAGGCTAGTTAAGGGAAATGAGCGGGAGAACCTTCTGCAAACAGTCTTCGTGTACTTAAAGCACCGTTAATTAAAATCAAGCTAAAATTATTTTTTCGTTCCACTCCAGTAAAAGAGTACAAATTTGTCTTAAAATCATAAACGATTAAATATTTCGTTTTTCTTCCTGAAATTTCTCAGGGAAATAAAAATGAATTTTGAAATATATTGCAATTAGAATAATTTCCAGAGCTTTTTAAGTCAATTTCTAATACTTCAAGAAAGGCAGCTTTTTTAGTTTAGCATAAGACTATTTTATAAATAAGTTATATTTTAAGTCCTTGACATGTAATTGCAGTTAAAAATAATATTTAAAAAATGACTATAAACCTCCATTTGTGAAGTTTAGAAATTTTTCATGTACAACTATAGTGCTACTTATAACGTATAAAATACTTTTATTTCTGTTTTAATAGAAAGAAGATATAAAAAGAACACTGTGTATTTCTTTCTAAATAATTTGAAAAGTACAAAATATATGAATGTTAGAAACAATTCTAAACTCAAATTATTAATTTTTCTTTTTCGGTACCATATTTTTATTCAAATAATTTTAGAAAAATATAAACAAATTGTATCAAAAGAGTTATGACACAAAAATAAGTTATATTTGGGGGGAAAGTAAGAAAAAATAAACTTCCATCTATAAAAAAAATAAATGACTTGGAAAAGATTTTGTTTCAATCCAGAAAATGTTTGAATCCGAAGCAAATCACATGCAAAAATTCTGAATTCAGTGGTTAACAAAATGGAAGAAGGAACAGTTTTGAAAATAAAAAATAGTGACACTGACTTAGAAATTCACAGCGGAATATCCAGCAAAATCTTTATAGATTTTTATTGCTAGAATACGTTCAAGGAATAGCCTTCACAGTGTAAATATGCATGGAATGGAGTGTAGTAAGAAAAAAATTATTTGACAAATGGTGTGAAAATTTCGTTCCATCAGAAACGAACGAGTCTTTAAATATGCGATAATGCTTTTCTCATAAATTTTCTAATAAATCTTATGAAACCCAATCTTCTTTACTTGGTTTTTTCCAACTCATACTTTCCATTCTGTACTTATTTTGCTGTATTAGCTCCTATTCATATCATCGTATCTTTATCATTTTCATTTAAACTGTAGCTTTATTTTTGTAGTATTTTTGTGTGCTACATTTATTTACGTATAAATTAAAGCTCATAAGCATAAATGAAGGTTAAAAATATTTAATAACTACATGTTTTGTAATATAAATTAGAAACTTTCTGTTTATTGCATAGAGTTTTATTTCAGATTGTATTTGTTATAAATATATTAATTCTTTCAACGTTTGGCTTATATTTCCTGATCCTAAATGTTATGTTGTTAAGAGGACACGTGTGTTTTGTTAGTTTCATTTTTACGCATATCTGTCTTTATTGTTTGTTTTTAATTCACTTTACAGTTTCTAAAATACATCAATCGTAATATTTATATTCTTAAAATTTTTCTTTAACACAATTGCAACGTAATGTTTTTATGCAAATTTTGTACGCAATGTATGTAAAATTTTAAAGAGTGCAGTTGCACTTAAATAAATCTTTAAATAACGAAAGATCATTGCCCATTTCTTAACACATGACTGAGTTCCTGTTTACAATAATAACGTGGTTAACTTTTGAATGTCATTTTGATATAAAAAAAATTTTAAAGTAAACAAATAAAAAATATAAGGTTTACGTAACTTCAGATACAAATCCAAAAACTGAATTTTATAAATTTATAACTTCGAATTAATTTGAACAGCTACTGAATTTGTGTATTATTGCTTATTTTTTTAAGATTATAAAGAGTTAATCTAAGCTTATAACAAAAACTACTGTAAAATATAGATCTCATTGACTTTTTCACATCTACAAGATCCAGATCATTCTTACGAAACAACTTTGAACTTTCAATGAGCTGACTTTATTATATTAGTTACTAAGCCATCCCTTCCTTTTTACCAGGTTTCATGATGCGTTGAAAGACAAACCAGGTTTTTTTTTAAAAAATCAATCAATTCTCTTCTCCAAAATATTAACGCTTTCTTGGCTAATTTTAACAGCCATATCGTAACAAATGAGAAGGATATTGGGAATGAAATCATTTTGAAAGGAAAATATATATTGGAAAGAACATTGTCGTGTGTGTGTGTGTGTGTGTGTGTGTGTGTGTGTGTGTGTGTGTGTGTGTGTGTGTGTGGTGTGTGTGTGTGTGTGTGTGTGTGTGTGTGTGTGTGTGTGTGTGTGGTGTGTGTGTGTGTGTGTGTGTGTGTGTGTGTGTGTGTGTGTGTGTGCAAAAAACGTTTCAATATTAATTTTTTTGGTTTCTATCGAACATACATACTTTTAAAATTTCTTTGTATTTTACATTCATTTTTTTATTTTGAAAAATACTTGAAGCCTCTATGAGAATGGCGTACGATAACCGAAACAAAATTCATACCATGATTTGAAATTCATCTGAATGATTCTTTGGTTCTTTCTGTGACTGGCCATTGACTGACCAATCTCTTAAGCACAGATCTGTCTGCTAATAGTTCAATCGATATAATCTCACGTTACACCCAAGAATCTTTTTGTCCGAGGCAAAGCCAATGCATTATTGAATGCATTGAAACAAGAGATAAATGCCTCTTGTTTTTCCTTTGATACCCAAGAAGGTAGGATATTCTTGGAGTGGCTTTGCTATTCAAAACGCTATTTCAAGTTTTATCGTTTATAAGAAATAACTTTCAGAGGATATTGCTTTTTTTTATTACTTATTTCTATTCAAATATTTACTTATCAGATGACTGCTAGAATGTCTTAAACCTCTATTTATATTCTTCTGATATATACTCAGCTTTATCATAACTAATATTATTTAAAAAATTGTTTCTTCGAAAACATATCAGTTACAGTTGAAAATGAAGTTAGAACTAGAGAACTGACTAGAATGCTATCCAGTCAGAAATGAGAATTTAAATATTTATATGTAAAAAGAATATACACAAAACATTTTTTCCATTGAAACACTTTTCTCTTTTAAGGCACATTGCAAACAATGTAACAGATGAATATCGTTTAAATAAGAATTAATCTTGCTTAGGAATTTATACTATTTCTTTGTTTGAATTCGACTGAATTGTGCGTATTTAAAGGAACCGGCACGCGTTCTCGATGACGCAAACAAGCAAAATTTCGATTTTCGAAGGAACATTATTTTCAAAAACAAAAAGACTCCATCAATAAAAAAAATTGTGTCTCACAATCTACATACTTTTCTTAATATACTATAACATAAAACTTTTAAATATGTACATTTATTTTAGAAATATAAGGATTTGAAAAAGTACACTTCAAAAGGAGTTTTCGTACACATGGTACCTGTAGTTTTCCTTTTATAACATATAAAACAACAAATAATGCTGTTTTAGTTACAAAATTGTACCTTTATTTTAATGCTCTAGTTGTTTTTTTTTTAGATTTCAATGCTTAAAAATGTTTTTAAAAATATTTGAATCTCAATTTTTTAAAAATTTGATAAAAATGGTAATTTTTTTTTAGAAAATTTTCAGTAAAAATAAAAATATTAACATTTTAGGAATTAAATTACTAGCATTAAATATATTATTTTTATACAAAAGCTCATACCAAATTTCACCAAAATATAATAGATAGATTTTTCTACGGATACCTAAAAACTAGAAAAACATATTTTGAGTAACATGAAAAAAACTAAATAAAATGGTACAGCTTACTAAAACTTGATATTTAAAATATTCCAGATTTGTATTCATCTTAAATGAACACTTCTAAAGCATCCTTCTTCCTTTTATTTTGTCTTTCAATGGTCTTGGCCTCTTTGCTGGCTTTTTGAACTGTCATCTCGGCTTCACAAATTCTAACTTTGTCAATTTTTCGAAGGCCTTCACAAGTGTTTATCCCAAGATTTATTTTTATTTCTCTTAATAATTTTGTTCCTGCATGTGCATCTTCATTAAAGCATATCACTGCGTCCATTACACCAATTTGCAAATTTTTTTTGCTCACAATTATGTTTTTTGGAGCTTGATTCTATATACAGTTTTTGAAGCTTTTATTTGGGTTCTGGGTACGGTCATGCAAACATTTTAGTAAAAGTTCTTTAACAGTTAAGTCTCTAAATACATGTTTAAAAATTATGTATATGTTTGTAATTATGTTATTAATCTTGCTAAGAACTGGTTCTGTGAGGAAATGTTTGTAGATATACTTTTCTCCAGATACAAAGACATTTGTTGTAACCGCAATAGAGCTATTGTTTACATTTTGAAATTGTAATTACTCGCGGGTACTAAGCTTTAAACCTATACATGTTATACATTTTTGGATTCAGCATTAAAAATTTAATTTTTTTTAAGATAAAAATCAAAAATCGATTTCCCGAAGGTGAAACACGTCTTGGTTCCTTTAACTGTTGTCGAATAAACTCGAAAGTACAAAGGTTAATCACTACTCTTCTCAATATCTGTAGCGCAGTTACTAGTAAGTTAGTAAATTCACTGCTATAGTGAGATTCGTTATTTCTCATAGTAAATAATAGTAAGTCACATTTCTCTTAACCTCGTCGAAAATGAGTCCCACAGGAAAGACCTAGAAGTAAATTAATTAAGAAGAAAAAACAATCTTATTGGAGAAAGGTGTCAAGAAAAATTTACTGAAATACTCCAGACACTAGCATTAAACAAAGAAAGTTTCTGCTTAACTAAAGTGAATTCTTAAGAATATATTTACCAAACAGAACTCAAAAACTCAAATTGTTAGAAAAAATTCAGTTTTATATTTTTAATGCTCTTATATTTATACTATATATAAAAATCACTTACATAAATACTAATAAAATATAAATATTGGTCAAATTTACAAAGTTTTATTTGAACAATGCATCTCTAACTGAAAAAATACATAAAACTTAATTTTAAATGTTCATCTTTAAAAGTGATATTTTGATTTATATATCAAGCTTAATAAATTGTCCCTTTTTAATAGAAAAAAATATTAATAAGCATTATAAGATTAAGTGTTTGATGATGTTAAGAAAAGCGTATTCCCTTGAAAAATAGACATTTCTGTTAAGTTTTAAAGAAAAATTTCTAATTTTGCGAAGATACTTTTCTTATTCCCTGATCTAAAGTATTATCCGGACTGATTAAAAAACAAAAATATGATCATTCCTGCCAAAAAAATTGACTTTTTCTTGTTACCGTTTCTATCAGACTGTGGTTTTGTTTTGTTATTTTTCGAAAATTAATTGCTGTTAAGGCTTGACTGACATTATAATTTTATTAAAAAAATCCTCATACATATTCAAACTATAAAAGTTTCAGTTATGCTGCAAAATATAAAAACATACTGAAATTCACTAACTTTTAATGAATTAAGAAATAAGAGACTATTAAAAATTTGTAACTAATTTTCGATTAACTCTTTGTTACTTATACTTAAAAATGTGGTAGCTCGGTTCTTACGGTATTTAATATCGTGATCAGAAATTGCAAGTGCTGTAAGATTGAGAGTCATTTTTTTCAAAAATCTTCATAAGTAAATTGAATTGCTGCATGTAGAACTGAACCAGATTTTAAGCAGAATACGATGGTATATATAGAGTATAGTGTGGAAATTATGAAAATGAGACACCTGTTTAAGTGAGCAAGATTCTAAATTATTGAGTTAGTCAACAACAGCCATCTTCTAACCTAGAAGGATTTCATATAAAAATCAATAAAATATTCATATATAATTCCTGTATGTATTCAACTTCCAAAAGAGGAGAAAGGATGCTGTGCTGGGGCATTTAGATAAAAATTCCGTTTTAGAAATGTAAGAGCTATAGACTGGAAATATGTCAGGCATGTTTCTTTTGTTGTGTAGAGATTTGATAAGAATGGACTTAGTAGAAATTGATACCAAAAGACGGAGGGAGGTCATAATAGATAAAGAGATTTCTTAGTCTATTAGATAAAATGATTTCTTAGTCTATTACTTGAAATTAGTCTTCATACTTTAAATGTCGTAGGCAAGTTTATTTTGCCATATAGAGTTCCGCTAAGAACAAGTTTTACCAAAATTGTTTCCCAGAGCGTCGTATGAGATAATATTTAGATATTTATTCTGTTGTTGTTGTTACTAATGCCACCTCATCGGCAGATTGAGGCCCACGAAATTCCTCATGGCAAAGTGCTAAGTGACGCCTGTCGTTAGCCGTAGCTCTGAGCACCACACAGGTGGCAGCACGATTTGTCTCGTTTTCCATCCCATTTTTAAGGGACAACACCCGGAGGGTAGTCAGGGGCCTCCCATTTTGCTTCCCTTTCCACCAACCCACACGAGAAGTCTGGCGGCTCAACGGCTGTTCAGAATACCCCCATGCTGCAAAGGCACTATAATATTTACAAACATCCATGGCTTCTCAGTGATTCAAACCCAGGTCCTATTGCACAGGGGCCAGCGTTACTAACCACTATGAAGGATGTGAGTGACAGATATTTATTCTAAATAATATTTATATATTGACTGACAGATGAACCTGGGAATTAACGGGTTATTCAGTTTTTTTTTCATTCATGTTACATCGTTACTTTATATTTGCTTAGTCGTTCTTCCCATAGAGTTCAGGTTGCAATTTACTTAAAATTATTCGAAATATTTTTGAATTATGACCTCATTAAATACTTTTTATCCTTCAATCTTAAATGTTTTATTATTCAGTTCGCTTCTGTGTGAGAGAGAAGATCAGGTTTTTTGTCAGACCACTTACATATTTAAAATTTATATGTATCAAATATATATATATACCATGTACAAATTTTCTTTCGTCATTCGTTAATCGAATACTTTCTATTGATCCATTCAAGTTCAAATACATTATTTTAAACTTGTAGTGGACGATACTCGATTAATAGTAACAAAAATAATAGTCCAACAGCATATATAAGAAGGAAAACCTTTCCCTGGTGTCCCTGTAACGCGATAGATAGTGCGTTGGACTTCTAATCCGCAGGTTGTGGGTTCAAATCTCATCTGGAATGGCCTAATTTCTGAGAATGTGATTTCATTTTACTCTATACTATTTTATTAGAATAAATTAAATTTAATTAATGATAAATAGTAACAAACAAAAAAAAAAAAAGAGTCCAATACCATATATAGAAAGGAAAATGGAAAATTGTAAGGAAAATCGCATTCTATTTTGTCACTTATAATATTGTAATTATCTGTCATATATATATATTCATATTTACATTAATTATAACTATTTAATAAAAAATAACTAAAATATAAATTTTTTCCTTGTTGACATAAATAGGAATCGACTTAAAACATTTTTTTATATTACTTATTATGACTTTGTTTGATTTGTGTGTGAAAATCTCACCTTATAAAAGAAACCGGTATTTATCCAAGTACGCATTATTATTAAAATAGATCTTAAGTGAGAAATAGCGAGATGGTGAATCCCAATATAAGCTGTATAACAAATAGTTACGAGTGACTGAACAAGTGCATAGTATTCATATTCAGTGACAGTCGTAGTAAAGTAATATGGTCAGGTTTATCAGAGGATTACAAGTATGCTTGAGACAGCCGCTCAATGTCTTAATTTTAAGATAAGTGTTAACTTTCCTTGTTTGGATAGCGTTCGACTGTAGAAACCTCTCCTCATTTCCATAGTTACACTGCACATACTATTTGAAACTTAATTTATGTGAAGTGTTTTTTTAAATCTTGCAAATGTCCCTGAATACTTATACACCTTAGTTCTTGAATAAAAAGGTTCGCCACGTACAAAGAAATTTAAAGCCTTGCATTAAATATTAAGGTTTGTATAATATACATTTCGAATTTTTCTATTGTCATCTGAAGATTTATTTTTTTAAATAATTTTATAAATATATTTCAGCCTTTCTTCCCTTCAGTGGGTCGATAAATGGGTCCCAAGCTTGCTTTAGAGGGTATTTGGGGGTAACACTGGGTATTTGGGGACAGACTGACCACCTGACCTGAGCATTTGCTCATGCACCTCAGTGTCCAATGTCATGAAAACTGAGATGGGCACAATAGGCCTTGACCCTCTGTGGGCTGTTGTGACGCTGAGTTTAATTTGGTGAAGTTTATTATAATTAGTATCAATTCACTGTGTATTAGAATTAATGGTTATATATTTTTCTTATAATTAGTTGTATGTTTGAAATAAAAGGTTTCTTATTTTCCTGAACACTAAAAAAAGGTTTCCTTTTTAATTCAATTCTCCCATCCGGTTTTGATAATACTATATTTTATATGTGATGCACGGTTTACGTTAAAAAGAGTAATTATAAAGAATAATTAAAAGGGTAATAATTCTGATAAAATTTTGAAACTTACTTCCGAAATAAGAATGGAGAAAACTTTAATAGAGCTGGAGACAATTAACAGATTTCTCAAAGTTGTTACTTAAAATTTAGACGATGATTTGTGTGTGTGTGTGAAGGCATACTTTTAATTATTAGCACTTTGTTTATCATCAGGTGAAATACTTATTCATTAATCTTCACAACTAAACAGCGCACTAGAATATCTTAAGTATGCAGAATTATTGAATAATTATAGTAGAAGTGGTACAGAAGATTAATTACTCAGACCGCATTTAGAAATAAGAATCTTTCTAATTAAGAGTGAGTGAGGGCTTATTTACATCGCACTCTAATCCAATTAATCTTTCAAGGCAAATAAAGTTATTCTGAACAAAATTGAAATTATTATCAACAACAGCATTTTATGATAGAAAATGATGCTAAATTTGTATTAAAAATCAATAAGTTGTAATTGTGAGAATGAGAAACTATACATGAAATTCATGTGCTATACAAAAATTAATACATATTTCTAAAAAAAAATATTCAATTGAGAATTAATTAAATCATTATAAAAGTTTTGCTTGTTTTATTGAACAATTTAAAAAGTTGCTGACTTTGGAGAATCCTTTGGTATCATTAGAAACTATTATCTTTCCCTCTCTTATTCCCTCACACCCATTTTTTCTATACTTATATGCAATCTCAAAAAACTACAAAGAAATAATAGTTCAGATGATATCTTATCGAAATGTGCCAAAGTTTCAACAATAATTACTTGAAATTTGAATTTTAAAAAATGCAAGCATCTTAGAACCATAAATTATATTTTCTAGTATAAGATTAAATGATCTCTACTATTACAAACAAAATATTTGATAAAACCCTCTCAGAACATTGTATAAGTTTAAAATAATTCTAAAGTAGGAAAAAAGTGCTTATTATAAGAATCTTCTCGAAATAAAAAAATGGCCGTGGTAGCCTAGTGAACAGGGTATCGGATCGTGACTTACTTGTCACAAGTTCGAGCTCAGTACCAGTAAAGACCCGCCTTGTAGGGTCGCGAAGCACGTTAAATCTGTCGAGAGCTCAAACGTCCTCCCATTGGTGTGGTGTGGTAGTTAAAAGAGGGGGTGCCAGCTCAGTTGTCGTCCTCGTCACTTGACCATAGTTCAAAACTACGAAGTCCGTCGCCAAAAGCCCTCGTGTAGCTAAAAAGAGTGACGTTAATATTCACTCACCCACTCGAGAAAAAAAAGGGGATTGCTATTTTACAAAATCTTAAAAATAATCAATAATGATCACAATTATATATAAAACCAATTTCATAAGCTGCAACAAAATGTTTCTTCATCTGAATAACTTGCAATCGATTATAATCATAAGAACTAGTGTGCGTTCATTCCGTAAAAGAAAGCTAGAAGAAAAGGAAGAATATTTCTAAGTAAGAGATTCTTAAGAATAAAAAGTCATACACACACACACGTGTGATAGGAAGATTAAAATTAGAAATCAACTATAATGTATCTCATCTCTAAGAAGGTAAATTCTAGATAAAACTTAAATAATTACAATACTTTGAGTAAGACTACATTGAAAGGTATTATATATAATTGGTAATCATGAAATACATTCTACAGCGTTTGAAATTACCTATATATATATATATATATATATATATTAACACAAGGTAACTAGAAAGAAATCTCAAAAATTTTCTTTCTAATGAAATTTCATCCCTGAATGATAACCTATTTAACATTACAAGTTGGATTTTAATTTTCGATGCGATGAACATTTTTTTTATATACAAAGCTTTTGTAGATATTAAATTGCAAAAAGAAAAGATGAACGAATGCTTTGAAAGTGCACTTTTTAACAATCCGTGAGAAATTTTATCTCATTCTAAGACTTCTCTAAACAGATAAGACTGAAGAAATGAAGAACTCATTTAAAATTCTCTAATGTGTGTTTTTAAATGTTATATATAACCACATTTTAAAATATTTCCCAATAAATATATCACCGATACTATAGATCAGGGGTTTCAAACTCGCGGCCACCATCACTCATTTTTGCGATCTGGCCAATATATCGGCTCACAATAATATATCATGAAATAAACAACAGACACGAAATAAAAGCAAGATAGGTAGAATTGGATAAACTATTTTTTAACTATACTCTTTTTTGTTGCTATTATTAAACAAAATATGTACATTTATTTCGAATACATTTATTTTTTGTTTGAACGTTAAAAACATGCGGCCCTCAACTTAATATAAAATAGAACATGTGGCCCGTAATATCATATGAGTTTGTCATGTCTGTTGTATACACTGGTGTAAGAAATTAAGAGAATTTGCAGACTTGATCAATTATCTCTACAACTACTGGACCAATTTTAATGAAATTTGATATGTACATACACTGATACAATACAAAACAAATAACCATTCAACAATTGCAACACACACGCATGATCGTAGGTATCACTCGTTGGAGTTGCAAGGTATGAAATAGCTGTTGCAGAATAAACAAAAGAAATGGGTTAATAGGGGGTATGGCCCCCTCTTACAGCTATACAGGCCTCGTAGCGTGATGTCATACTTGAAATAAAGCAGTTTATCAGTTCTTGTGGCAATTGGTCCTACTCGTTCAGCAACACTATTTTCATTTCCTGGATGGTTTTCAGAGGGGGTTGCGAGTTGCAATTGCCCTCCCCAGAGCGTCCCAGACATTCTCTATAGGGTTGAAGTCTAGAGACCTGGCTGGCCATTCCATTCGGCGAATATCCTCACTCTCTAGAAATTAGTTGACTGTAAGAGCTCTATGTGTCTTCGCGTTATCGTCCATTAAAATAAACTTGGGGCCTCATGCACCCCTGAGAAGGCGAATATAGGGTTCCCAAACCTCATTCCTATACCTCACATCAGTCACAAAGACTCTTTCAAAGAAATGGAGAAGTGTACGGCCATCCAACATGATGCTTTCCCAGACTATTAAACCTCATCCGCTATAATAGCCGATTTCGCGGGCATTGGAGGGTAGGTAGCGGGTCCCTTGTTCTCTCCATATGAACGTACGGCGAGAATCGGTGTTTAGGCCGAAACGGGAATAATCGGTGAACAGAACGATTGCCCATTGATCCATACTCCAATATCTATGCTGTCTGCGCCATGCTAATTGGACTATCCTGTTCGTAGACGAGAGCGGGACGCAAACAGCAGGTCTTCTGGCAAACAGCCTTCTCTCATGAAGTCCTTTTGAAACAGTCGCCCTTGATACACGGGTTCCTGTGGATGCATACAAGTAACGAGCGAGCTGAGAAGATGTAGTCCCTTTGTTACGCCTCACTATAATCGACAAATCGACAAATCACTATAATCGATCTTCTCTGGCCATCGTGGCGTTTGGACGACCTTGCCCTGGCTTTCTCTCGATGGATTCAGTATCCTAGAATAGTTTCCGTAAGTTACAATCGACGCTCGGCTTTAAATTGAACTCTCTAGAAATCTGGACTTGACATTGACCAGCTTATAGCCTCCCCAAAATTCGCCACCTCATTCCATCATCTAAACTTTGGTGGTTACTCATCTTTACTGTTATAATTTGAATTGAACCGATTGCTTCAAAGTAACACCAAGAAATTCGCCGAGCTGTGCTGGCCAATGAAATACGTCTTAACTTACAAGTGCTTATAAAGCCTGTTTTTCTGCTGGATCCGTCTACACACACGTGTACGCTTACGTATTTTGCCGCACACGATTTGCATTTTTGTCTAGAAGCAGTGATTTTTTATTTAATTAAATTTTTTTTATGCAATTCGATAAAATATGCTAATTCTCTCATTTCATCAGTGTAGATGGATAGAAATAACAAAAGAATTATATTACTTTAAGTAAACTAATTGAAACTTGTTTTTTCATAGTTAATTTTAAAGACAAAGGTTCGTTTCTAGTAAATATTTTATTTCATAACTTTCTTATATTCTTAAAATTAAAATTCTTACTCGTTTCTATCTTCGCAATATATTATATAATGCTCGTAAATGAAAATTAAATATTTTCTTTAAAGTTTTACAAGCCTTACGAGACTATATTCAAAGACATTAACTTCATATCGATAACAAATAATATTTTACTTTTTTTTGGTAAAAAGAAAATTTAAATGTACCGTGATAGAGTTTACTTTCAACACACAACAAATCAATAATTGCAAATAAGTTATGCAAGACATTTATTTATTTTACAGATCTGGTATGATCCAAAAGACGTGTTCATTGCATGGAATTTGTTTATGAATGCTTCCTACGATTCATCATTATCAGAATCTCTCCTTTTCAGGTAAATAAATCTTAAAATATCATTACAAATATAAGCTCGGATGAATTTTTAAGTAACTCATACTCATTTTCAAATAATATTTAATCACTTTTATTGTTTACAGTATTTTATCTGATTAATTTTATTTTGTGATTTGATTCCCTCTATAGGCATGATCTTGTCGACTTAACACGTCAAAGTTTACAACTCACTATGGATGTTATGTATCCTAAGGTAGTTGATGCTTTCAAAACACGTAACTTGACAGCTTTAAAGTAAGTACCTTTGCTTGATTTTAAATATTAATAAGATTTTAGTAGTCAATTTGAAAATATTTTATTTCTGACTTTTTAAAAAGGCTATTTAAAACCAAAAGTACTTCTTTAACCCCATAACTGGTTTGCTCGTACTTTGTACGGGCTGTCGAAAGTTGACCGCAACCAGTTCGCCCGTATGCTGTACAGGTACTGATATTTTTTTTCTATTCATGTTTTGCACGTATCTTTAATTCTTATAGTGAGATTATATTAGTGCTAGTGTTTTTGAGAGATGCAGTTTGTCCATGGTACCGAATGCTTCTCATCTGGCATTTTCTTTGTGATGAAAGTAATTTTTCTTTGAAGGCAGGAATTTAGATTTTTGAAAATTTTCGATAAAGAGCAGTTTGTTACTTGAGAAGAAATAAAAGTGGAAAGATAATATCTTAAAAAAATGCCGATATATTTCCGTACCGATTGCAATGTAATATTTTATATTACACCATACTACAAACTATGCACGTACATATATTTGCACACACAAACAAAACCCTCGATTATTTGAAAAGGAGGTACCAACAGAAAAAATTTTATAAGTATGAAAGAATTTTTTTAAATACATATGATACATTCTTCATAGAATGCTGAGTGTACTTATAAAAAGCGTATATTTCCGTATTTTTATTTTCAACAATTATAAAATAAAAAATAGTGTGAAAGCTTTAAAATTGAAAATTAAAATTAAATTCTCTTCCATTTTCTCATTCTATTACGTATTTTGCAATAAAAAAGGGGCCTTTTTTGAACCATTTTGGACACAAAATTGACCAGTTAAGGGTTTAAAAGGTGTTGAGAAATTAAACACGAAAAATCAAAATCAGTATAAATCTACGAGAGATAAATAATTGTAAAATGTTACTTGGTTTTCATATACTAAAGTGTTTGTGGAAATAAAAAGCACATTCATGTGCAGTTGATAATGTTAATTAATGAAATAACAGAGGATCTTAACAAAGGAATATGAGAAGAAGAAATTTTGGCAAGACAATACATCGTTTTTTTCGAAAATACAAAACGTAATTGCTTTTTAATCAACAAAAATTAATAATAAAATATATGTAATGTTGTTCTGAAAAATTTTAAGATAAAGACAAAATAATTCAGATTAAAAAGAGAAGGCTTTTGACAATTTTGTGCTAAAGTATTTTATTCGTTCTCTTTTGTTTGAATCAATTTCATTTTAATTATTAGCACAGTTTCAATGAAAACAACTTTACACTGTCACAACTTTTTACAGAATAAGCTTATTTAAATTGTTCCATTAATTTAATAATCTTTCTTATGATCAAATGAACATTTCTTTCCTTTCATTTGAAAATTTTCTTTTTAATAAAATACTTATTTCTGAATAGGGCTCAGCAAAATATTATTTCACATTAAGTAAGATAATATTAGAAAATTTCTCTCTTAAACAAAATATGCCGAGATATCCCATTTTTAACATATGTCTTTTAAAGTGCTGACACAAAAAAAAATCTATATAAATAATCGTATCATTAGAATCTTAAATATTTCAAATTCCATTACTGAAGAACCGGTTTGCTTCTTTATAACAACCATTTTCTATGAAATCTCAATTTCATAAGATAACAATCCGGTAATAAGATTTCATTTTCTAGATGGATTATCTTTCATTGTTCATACTTATTGTAGTAGCTATTACTAAAAGAATGATTTGTATTTAGAAATTTGTTATTAATAACTAAAGTTATTTGAATTAAATTCGCAACTACTATTTTTCTATATTTAAATTGTTTTCTTTTATTTTCAAAGCTTTAAATATAATTTCTTTAATAGAATTAGGAATTTTTTTTCTAATATAAGGATTCTCAGGGATGTTAATTTTGTCTCGAGAAATGAAAATATAAGCAATTTTTTACTAGATATAATTCTTTGAGATTAAATTTAAGTAACTCGATTCTTCTACATGTTTTTTATGATGGAATGAGGTCTCAAAAAGTATAAAATGTTTAAAATACAATTATAATTTTAAAAACTATAAGCTTATGAAAATTAGAAACATTTCTGTAAGAAATATTAAGTAGGTTTTAGGTTGCACATGATATTTTCTAAAACAGTATCTCAAATTACTATCAATAAGTTGATTTATAAATTCAAATATATTTTTATTACACTGTAACATTTTTATATAAATAGAATAATACAAAAATATTTTTTAAAAATTACATTTTTAAGAACTTTTTTATATAATTTCTATATTTTTCAAATTTTTCCAATAAAAAAAGATACACAATACTAAAATTAGATAGGTTTTAAAGAGTATGATATATTTTTATAATTCTATAAAGTTTTATGCATCAAAGGCTACTTTATGCATCAAAGGCTTTTTTTTTTAGAAAATATCATGTGCAACGCGTAAAACTTACTTAATAGTTCTTGCAGAAATGTTTATTTTCATGAACTTAAAATTTTTAAAAATGTGATTATATTTTAAACATTTTACGCTTTTTTGAAATCCCATTCCATTATAAAAAAAAGGTGTAAGAGAATCGAATTATTTAATTTTAACGTCAAGGAATTATATTTAGTCGAAAATGTTTTGCATTTTCAACTCTCGAAACAAAAGTAACACCCCTGAGATGCCATAATACATTTAAAACGAATAATTTTGTGATTAACTTACTAAGAACTTCTCATATAAACATGCATGTGTCTATATGCGTGCATACGTGCGTGTGAAGTTGATTTTTATGATCTATATTAAATCATATAGTTTTAAATAAAACATTTATAAACTTATGAAATTACTTCCTGTTTTTTTTTAAAGTTAAACAAAAATGCGATAATAATTTATATTTGAGAAATGTTTACTTCATTTCGCTTAATATTACGATTATAATTTTATACGATTATTTAATTATATGGGATTATTAAAATCGGAGTTTTTAAAACTTTAAAAATTTTGATACTGATTTCAAAAATATTTAGCAAATATTTACAAAAATATACAGCAAAGTATACCTGTATTTTTAAATAACCTCCTTTCTCTCTGGTCATTTTCATAGTAATGAAACTCTTTTTATACATCGTTCGTTTAACAAACAAGTCTTGTTAGTGAAAATACAAAACTTCTTATTTGCGACTAATAAGTAGAAGCTCATCCAATTTACTAACCATTATTCTTCTCTTCACATTTCTATCTTTGCGCATATTTTTATCAAAATATTTCTTCAAAAATCTACAATAAGAAGAACAAATGAGATATTCAAACACACCTTAAAAGTAATGATAAAAAAACTTGAGAAGAAGTAAATAATTGCTTTGGGAAAAGAAAATCCCCCAAACCCCTTTTTTTTAAAGTTTATATAAAACGATAAAAAAGTATTTTTTAACTATTTAAAAATATTTCAGAAGTCTACATTTTTTAAATATTTAAAAATGATTAGTTAAAATATTATTTTAAGTTTCAAATAATTTAATCAACTCATTAACTAAAAAATGTCCAACGCTATTAGCATCCCAACAGTATTTGCATCAACGCATAGAATCTTAATTTAAACAAGTACTACAGCCCTATTCTAAGTAAATTAAAAAGGTAATAACACACACACACATAATCAGTAGACCTTGATGTGATGCAAATATTCCAGAATACGAAATACATGAAAATACCTAAAAAGATTTTGGAGAAATAGATTTGAAAAAGTGTATTTTCAGTGCATAATTTTTCCTGAAAAATAATATTTGAAGTACTTACATGAATATTCTACAGATTATTAAGGTATTTCTGTTATTATGTAATTTTAATTAATGTTATATAAATAAAAAAATTATAAGGTAAAATTCATATCCATGTAGCTCTGCGAAATGATATCTAGCTTTCTAATTGCAAGAATTGCTGTCACCCTATTGTTATTGAATATATTAATATCGGAAATAATTTCTTTAGAATATTAGATTTTTCATTTATAATTAAGATAATACCACTGCATTACATTCTCTTTTTTATACATAAATTATTTATAAAATATCGAGGAAGAGATCTTACTTAAATATTTTAAATATAGGAGACAGAGAAAAGAGCCTCCGATTACTTTTCTTTAGAGTAAAAAAATGGAAACAGTTTCCCTAGGAGCAATATAAGCATAAATTTTAAATCACTGAAAAACTTTGACTAAAAAGGGCTGATTCTGGAACTTAATTCAAGTGCTTCCTAATAATTAGAGATATTCCAATCAACAACCATTTAATTGATTCAACCAACTATCATTAGTTCTCCACATCATTTAACAGCTTTTTTTTTGAAAGATTTACAACGCAGATACAAACTTTCAGCATGAAAAATCAATATGTGAAAAAAAATTAAAATTCCCCCTTTTTTTTCTGCAAAGCAGCAAATTTTGAAAGTACATCGACATTTGAAGGACTATGAAACACTTTAGATGTATAATAATGAAGGGGCATAAAGAAGATAATATTTTAAATTTACTGATACAAATGATAACTAGCTTTTCCAAAAGTATAAAATTTAAAATTTGCTTTAGAATTTCTACTAATAATACAAAAATTTAAGTAGTTTATATCTGTCTTAACTTCTTTTTTAAACTAACGAAATATATCTTTGGTTTCTGAAATTCTATAAAGACATGCATACACAGGATGATGTTTGTAAATTTTAACATGGATGAAAATATTCTAATAAATGGATGAATTTTATATTTTGCACCTTATTTGGTTTTAATATTTGTATTACCTGTTCATGTTTTTTTTATAAAAGAAAGAGGAATATTTTTTAAGAGCCACAGCGCAGTTCGGGAAAATTTCGAATGGTATTTTAAAAGGAAACATAGTGATTCACTATGAGTTTTCTTAGTTTTCTCCATGATTCCTATTGATGTCTACTGTACCTCTAAAAGACTTTTACTGTACCTTTAGAAATTCTATATGCTTATTATAGATGTGATGATTCTAAAATTTTACGGTTGAAAATATTTTATTTCAGGTTAGAAAGGGAAAATTAAATCTTACATTAAATATTACTTGAAAGTATACTAAATATTTACTTGAAAGAAATATTTTGAAGAAACGTTTATCTTCTTGCTGTATTTTCTGTAAATGGTAATAAAGCATAGCAGTACTGTCCCACAAACTAGAACGAATGAGTCACCAAAATTTTTTAAGCCTTCAACCGTGGACAATATTTTATAAATTTTTATTGTTTTGTGTGTGTTTTTTCTAATTTTGTTAAAGACCGCAGAGCAATAGTCAAGGTCAACCACGTTGCGTGTCAAATAGTTACGCCAGAAAACTGTTTTCTTGTTAGATACGAGAACTGGAAAAAATGTACTCCCAATGTTCCAAAATAAAGGAAAATACATTCGACGAAGAAATATAAGTAGTATATGTAAAACACTTAAATAATATGCAACGCGATAATAGTGCTCATTAACATGTATAGAAAAAGTTAAACATGATGTCCACTTTGCCCAAGGTTGGAAAATTAAACTATAATTCATGAAATATTCTTTTTTTTTTCGAAAGGCCGTCATATTGCTGTACATAATTTCCTCCTTGATTTTTTATGACATAAAAAATCAAGAAATAGGAATTTTCTGATAATTATTTCTTTGAATTCAATGTCTGATCAATTAAACTATCTGACTATATGTTTGGTAAAATCCAGTAACAAAAATGAGTGATAAAAATCTAATATAAGTTTGATTCTTGAAAATCAGAGAATTAAAAATTATTTTCATTTGCACAATAAGTGACAATAATTACATTAAATATACAACTGCAATTTTTGTATCGATTTTGTAATATTTCTTATATCCTTATTATTATTTTTATAATATTATCTATACGCATATTCTTTTTTCTCCATCAGAGATATTTCTGAATCAATATTAGAATTATACGACGATATGGATGAATTACTGGCTTCGGATGAACATTTCCTTCTTGGCCGTTGGATAAGAGATGCTCTTCAATTAGCAGAAACTCCCCTTGTAAGTAATATTATTTCATTTTACTCCATTGTATGGATTAATTTATTTCCTTATTGAATATTCGATATTGTTTTACATATTTATTCTTGTGAAATTTATATACGCACACACACACACACATATATATATAGTATATTGTATAAATATAGTATATATATATAAATATATATGTATAGTATATATATATAAATTATATTGTCTACTATAGAGACAAAAATTATTCGAATAGTAAATATTGAAATAAATAATTAAAACTTTGGAGAGGGAGATTTGACTTTTCGTTCAAACTTCTAATTCAATTACAATCATGTTTTAAAATTTCAAGTCTTTTCAGAACAGAGAACATGTTTTAAAATATCTCAAGCGCAATAAACAATAAATGTTTCATTTGATTTACAATTTTAGCAGCTCGTATATATTAACTTCAGTTTTTTATTTATAAAAATTAATTACGTAACGTTGTTTCTTCTGCCAATAATACAATATTCTTTGAATTAGGAGATTTATACCTATGTATAAATATTAAGGATATGAAGTAAATTTAAACGAAAATTGAAACTTATTTCCGAATTATTTGTAAAAACGTTATTTGCGAATTATTATTTAAATTTTAACTCGTTCACCGAGCGTGTTTCATTAACATATTTCTACAGAATAAATTTATTTAGAATCCCCTGAATAAATTAGAAATCTATTTCTAAATCTAAATAAAAATAAAATAATCATATACATTTTATATAATTTTGTCAAAAAAAATTAGTATTAATTGCTTTTTGAAACACAAAGAGAATAATTTAAATATGTATTTGATTTTAATTTCTTCTAAAGAATCGATGCATTGACTAATAAACGAAAATGCATGAAGCATATCTACGAAATTAATTTTTATTCTGTTTATATAATTAAGTTTGGAGAATTATTTATAAAAAAGACTTATATAAAAACCTGTTTATTTATATTTGTTTGCTTTTTTATTTTAAAGAAGAAATGAATCTAAACAAAAAAAAGCCATAAACCTGTAGAATTCATTCGAAATTTCAAAATAAAAGAAACTGTATTAATAATAGAGTTGCTTTTTGTAAGAAAAATAAATAAATATCGCACCGAATTGCAAGTTGATTAAGTATCGATTTTATTAAGCACTGTAAATATGCATTTTTTTAAAAAAGTTCCTATGTTTAGGGATTAAAAATGATAAAGATTGTTTCATCATTTATTTTGAAGCGAAACAAGTTTCTTTTTATATTATGTTGCAATCGTAATTAAAAATTTACCACTATCTATACTTTACATTTGTGTACATCATATTTTGTGTAATCTTTAAATATAGAAAACTCTCAGCATTTTATCGATTGAAAGATTTAACATTTAAAAATTGTTATTCATAAAATTTATATTTATGTAATGGATACATATCGAATTCTGTAACTCATTAGTATCTCCAGAAACTACATAGATTTCTTAAAATTTTGCAGTTACAAAAATTTCAAACATTTAAATTTTTTAATAAATGTACTTGTTTAATAAAATATTCACAATTTTTTTGTTTTCTGTCTCTTTCCGAACTTGTTTTTTATGTTATCTTCTGATCTGATATTATATCTTGTTTGTTATGCTAACGAATATTTACATAACATTTTGCTGGCCAATTGCATATTATTACGTTTTTAGACGAAATTTGTAACAAGATAGGCCTTATGGTATTTTTCCGTAGTCTTTTCTGGCATTTAATTCAAATTTTAAAAAATTAAGCAGATGCAAGAGCATATGCGAGAAATGATATACGGATAAGTTCGCATGTTCTTACAAATCTGGTTGCTGACAATGTTAAGGTATCCCCCCACGTTTGGACATAAGTTTTCTAAAATGCCATGTGATTAGTAACTTAATGTTGTTGCTTATGACTTGTATTAATGAAAATCACCAACCAGAAAATTATATATGATAATTTATATTTAGTAAAATGAGGTATTTAACGTAAATTTTATGTAAATTATACCGAAATTTTTAAAATACTCTAAATGGAATTCAAAGCCATATATTTAAAATATTTTTACACAACATATATAACACAGTTATAAAGGCAATGAGCTCGCTCTCTCTCTCTCTCTCTCTATGATCTAAAATATATATATAAACAATTACGAAAAAGTTATAGCTAATTTCACATTTTCTTATAGAAAATTTTATAAAGTGTGTGGTTTTCGTAGCAATAAACTGTTGAAAATTAAAAAAACACTAGTGATGTTAGAGCTAAATCCTTTGTACATTGTCTTTATCATACTTTAAATAACATGTGTTAAAAAAATGAAAGAAATATTCACAAATTTTTGAGGTATCAGGTTTTAAGTAACATAACAAAGACAAAAAACTACAAACTTCATAAAAGGCATTTAAAGTTCTGATTCTTATTTTGCTAAAAAATAATGCTTATTATCATATATTTAAAATTCACCACTTTTATAGCATAGACCTTACTCGTTTTTTATCTTATTAAATTTTTTCTTTCTGGCTGCTCGATTTTTTTTCCTACACAAAATGACGAACATAATTTTTTTTTTTTTTTGAATTTCAGTCTAACATTGATTCAGAAACGTTTGCAGATACCTAAAGTTCTCTGTTAGTTAAAAGGAATTAAACGTTAATGTTTGTTTCGAACAGGTGGCTTTGAAGTACACATTCCACTGAATGAATTTATTTATGAAATAAATTTGTATCTAATCGAAAAACAACCAGTCAACCTGTCCATATTACTTTATGTATATAAGAGAAAGAATGCTTCTGATATAACATATCCGCATAGTTATTGAATTCTAGATTCTGAATAAGGTAAACCGAGACAGATTTGCACATTTGAATTATAGTTTTTCTTTTCTTATAACATTTCTGCACCTTTTAATAATTTCACCACAAAACTATTTTTTGATCTTTTAGCAGAAAAGTTTGTCAACAAAATTCTCCAATTTCGAAAGTGACTACTGTACTTTTGGGATTATATTTTTTATACATAAAATTGTTTTTTATTGAAAAAGAAAACATTAGTTTCTTATTTCTTCGAATTTTTTGATATTTTTTATTTTATTATTCATGCTTTCTTGCTGATAAAATTCTGCAAAACTTGTTTTACAATATTTTCTAAGAATGTGGTTTTTACGGTTTCTTGAAGAAATTCGTTAAAAAATATATCTATATATATAAAGGAGAAAAGCGACTCACACACACACACACACACTGACTGACTGACTGACTGACTAATCACGAAATCTCTGGAACTATTCAACCTACAGACTTGAAATTTGGTAGACATGTTCCTTTGATAGAGTAGACATCAGCTAAGAACGGATTTTCCGAAATTCGAAACGCAAGGGGCGTTACGGGGGGTTAAGTGGCGTTAATAATAATTGTTTCCATGTTTAAACTACTTGATGTACAATCTTGAAATTGGGTAAGCGGATTCCTTTCAGAGAGTAGAGATCCGCTACAAAATGAGTTTGGTGAAAATCGACCCCCAAGTGGCGTTGCAGGGGCTTAGGGGGCGTTATAGATAATTATTTCCATTTTTAAACTATTTGACGCACTGTCTTTAAATTTGATATATAGATTCCTTTCGTAGAATAATGATCAGTTACAAAACGGGTTTTGTGAAAACAGACTTCTAAGTGGCGTTGCGGGGGATTAAGGGCGTAATAGATAAATATATCCGTTTTTAAACTACTTCACCTACCTGCTTGAAAATTGGTAGGTAAGTTTCTTTCCTGGAGTAAATATCCGCTACAAAATGGTTTTGGGAAAATTGACCCCCAAGGGGTGTTGCGGGGCGGGGGGTTTAAGGGGCGTTATAAATTCCTATTTTTAAGTTATTAGACGTACAGTCTTGAAACTTAGTAAGCAGATTCCTCTCATAGGGTAGAGATACGCTAAAAATGGGTTTCGTGAAAATTGCCCCCAAGTGGCGTTGCGGGACTTAAGGGGCGTTATAGATAATTATTTCCATTTTTAAACTATTAGACGCATAGTCTTTATATTTGATAAAGAGATTTCTTTCATAGAGTAGAGATCAGCTATAAGAAGGTTTTGTGAAAACAGACCTCTAAGTGGCGTTGCAGGGGAATAAGTGGCGTAAGAGATAAATATTTTCGTTTTTAAACTATTTGACCTACCTGCTTGAAAATTGGTAGGAAATTTCTTTCATGGAGTAAATATCCGCTACAAAACGGGTTTGGAGAAAATTGACCCCAAGGGGTGTTGCGGGGGTTAAGGGCAGATATAAATAATTATTTCTTTTTTAAACTATTAGACTCACAGTCTTGAAATTTGGTTAGCAGATTCCTCTCATAGGATAGAAATACACTGCAAAATGTGTTTTGTGAAAATCGACCCCCTAGGTGGTGTTGCGGGGGTTCAAGGGATGTTATTGATAATTTTTTTGAATTTTTAATTAATTGGACACACAGTCTTCAAATTTTGCTAAGCAGATTCCTTTCATAGAGTGCAATTCCCCTACAAAATGGGTTTTGTGAAAACAGACCCAGAAGTGGCGTTGCGAGGCTCAAGTGGCGTTATAGACAATTATCCCCATTTTTAAACTGTTAGACGTACAGTCTTGAAATTTGATAAGCAGATTCCTTTCGTAAAGTAGAGAACCGCTACAAAATGGGTTTCGCGAATATCAACTACCAAGTTTAATTTCGGGAGATTAAGAGGCGTAATCGATAAATATTTCATTTTTAAACTACTTGATCATCCTGCTTGAAAATTGGTAGGCATGTTCCTTTCATGAAATAGAGTTCCTCTAACAAAGAGTAAAATGAAAATTGACCCCAAAGATGTTTGCGAGGGTCAAGAGGAGTTACAGAAAAAAATTCCTGTTTTTAATTGTTAGACCCATATACTTGAAATTTGTTAAGCATGTTTCTTTTGTTGAATAGGGATCCACTAAGAATAAATTTTAAGCAAATCAAGTTCTGGGGGTTGCAGGGGTTACTGGGACGTATTGACAAAAAAATTACTTTTTTCGAGCTACAAGACTATAATAATGAAATTTGGTTTGCATTTTTCTTTTGTTGAATTGAAATCCGCTAAGAGCGGTAATTTTGGAAAACGGCTCTCAACGGGATTACGGGGATATTGATAGTAAAACTTTTGGTTTTTTTTCTGTTAGATTTAGACTTGAAATTTGGCTTGCATGTTCAATTTACGGAGTAGAGATCCACCGAAAATTGGTTTTGCGGGAATCCACTTGGTTTTTGAGTTACGAAAGAGCAAACATAATTCTATGCTTCAATTTTAGAGATTTTTAGAAAATACAAATTAGATGAGTTCTGCCCTTTTTTTTTATCAACAGGTAACAGTTACAGGTATAAGTATATTTTTCAATTCAATCGAATTCTTAATGCTAGGACTTAGATATCAATAATTTATACATATATATAAGCAGTAAAAATTTATAAAACATCATGAAATACCCAGCGAAGCGGGCGGGTAACAGCTAGTATATTTATAAGTGAATATTTCTGTATATATATATATGTGTGTGTGTGTGTGGTGGTGGTGGTGGTGGTGGTGTGTGTGTGGTGGTGTGTGGTGGTGGTGGTGTGTGTGTGTGTGTGTGTGTGTGTGTGTGTGTGTGTGTGTGTGGTGTGTGTGTGTGTGTGTGTGTGTGTGTGTGTGTGTGTGTGTGTGTGTGTGTGTGTGTGTGTGTGTGTGTGTGTGTGTGTGTGTGTGTGTGTGTGTGTGTAAATTAATGTCTTTTAATTGCATTTAAAGAATTTTTTTTGCTTAACTTTTTATTACAAAAGCTTTTTTTATATTAATAAGCTTCTCAAAATATATGGAAGACAAATAATCAAATTTCGAAGCCCTCACAAATGAAATTTATATTCTACTATTAAATTTATTAATAACATTAAGGTCCATTCACATGATTGATAATGACAATACAATTTTCTTAGTAAAACGACTTCTTGATATAATTATTTATACTGAGTTCTGAAATAACAAACCTTGGCGCAAAATAATTCACTTATTAGAGCCGTGAGAATTTGGCCTTTTGCTTGATTTTTTTCTCTTAAAAACCGTTCACATATTAGTTTACAGTAAAAGTTAAAAAAACAACTGAATGTAATTAATTTTTAATATGGATTTTGAATTACTGCTATTTGTCGTAACAAGTAACTATGTGCATGAATAATGAGAAGTATCACCATAATTGCATTAAACACAGACAGATTTCATGCTTCTGCTGTTCTACATATACTTTATGAAATAAAATTAAGACATTTAACAGTGTATGTAAAAAAATTTTAAAAAATCAGTTTGTACTCAATGAGTTTGAAATTTTTAATTCATTTTTTTCTCTATACAGTGAACGTATATGAATATTTTTATTAAAAAAAATACTTATGTATATAAATTTATTTTTTGATTAACATTTCTAGCAATATTTTATTAAATTAAATATTTTATGACTTCAAAAGTTTCTTAAATGTTACTTAAATTAATGTTATGTTTACAATTAGAAAGCAAATTCACTTTCAGTATTAAATTCATGTAAATCATTTTCCAATTTAAGTTGTTAAAAATTATTGAAAAATCCAAAAGGAATTCTTGTTTGCAAATTAAAATTCTCTACTATCTATATGAAGAATATAAAAATAACTGCAATGTCTGATTCAAACAAGAATAAAATATTTGATTACGGTACCGGTATTTTTATTTCTAGAGAACTATATATATTTTTAGTAAAAAAACTTATCCAAATAGATAGAAATTGCTTAGATACTTTTATACATTTTTAAATTTATTTGTAGTTAACGTATTTATCCGAAGAAAAATCTTGTTTTGTTAAAAAAAAAGTTTTCAAAAAAAATCTTCCATGTGTAACATTAAAACTTTGAATAAGAGTTTTGTGCATAAATCCTTAAAAAAATCAGCTTGTCTTTGAATCATATTGTTGTGACAAAAATGTTTAAAGAAGGAAGTTTTTTGAAATACTTTTTTTTTAAAAAATATGTTGCAATACTTTAATATTTTCGGAGTAAAAATATTAAATAATTTATTTCAAGATATTTTTGAAATAAATTATCTTAAGCAAGTTTTTTATGTGTAAGAGTAATTAGATTGAGCACAAAATTATTTATTCTAAAACATGGACAACTCATTAATCAAAAATTCTAGTTATAAGTTAATATATTTTAACTGATGCATTTTTTCATGAAACTCATCTATTGTCAAAACAGGTATCAAAGAAATCGCTTAGAAACTTCTAAAATTTTTCATACATTCTATGACTATGAATACTTTTGCAATATTTGTATTCTAAAATGCATATCTATCATCTTTTAATTCATAGGAAAGACGTCAGTTTGAATACAATGCTAGAAATCAAATCACATTGTGGGGTCCATCTGGTGAGGTATGTAACTTTTTTCCTATTAAATTATGCAATAATTATCATTACTTCAAAATCTTCAAGGAAAAATGTAGTTTAGTAAAAATATTTAATAGGAATTCTTCTGTTCAAACAATGTCCTTAAAATAAACAAAAAAAGCTATAAAATGTTTAAAACAGTGCTTCTTAAACTTTAAGTATTTACGACACAATTTTCAATCATAATTTTTATGCCCCCCCCCCATTTAATAATAATGTATTGAATTCAATAATAATTTGACGCTAAAGCTACAATACAACTTTAATTATAAACTGTACAAATTATTAACATAAGTATTAAATTTTGCATATAGTAAGCTCATGGGGTCACTGATAATTATTTAACTTGTTCTTAACTTTGTATTGATGAGTTAATGATCAAATACATTGTGCAGTACTGATACATTTATTAGTATATTAGCTATTGTAAATATGTATTTTTTATTATCTCAGAATGTATTTTATTTTGATTCCTTGAATCAATTAATATTTTTTTTAATCTTTCATTTTTGAAGTTTTGATATGCTTGCGTGCCCCTGGTAGAATTATCACGCTCCCGGGGGGGGGGGGAGGCTCACCCCACAGTTTGAGAAACGCTGGTTTAAAATAAGCTATATAATAATGATATACATGATGCAAACAAAAAAATAGTGTTTTTATATGCGTACATTTTATTTTTACAGACTCCTCGGGAACTTGTTTATATCTTTTGTAGACTAATATTAATAGATTTAATATTCTCACTCTCCTATCATGACAACCTTTGCAATATCATTCGACGAACTGCACTATCATAGATTGCTTTTTTGTTCAATGTATGTATCAATAAAAGCTAAAAATTGCAATAAATTAAAGTACAGGATAAAATTTAGGAAAAATAAAATTTTAAAAAATGTCAAAAGCACATATACTGGAATTAAGGTCTTAACAACGTAATTTTTTTCGGAATAGGGGTATTTGTAAAAAAAAACATTAATGCCTTTTTAACACGTCTGATTATACATATTACACTCGTGTGCAAACTTAAGATAAATTTGCAAATTATACGTATTTTTACAAAAAGTACATTGAACCAAAATATTATACCGTTAAAGAAGTATGAAAATAGACTCGAATACGCAAGTGTACACTTGCTAGTCTATGGTACTGCGACTATAGAGGGGATATATATAAAGCTCACGAGAGAGAAGGGTGTCACCAATTTATGTCCTTCGTATTCTTCCACAACATTCACCGTGTTTCTCGCAAGAAGTTGGGCAAATTTTACAAATTTTGAGGTAAACTGAGTAGAGCAATGAATGTATGATTGACGGAATAAAGTGAATAATTGTCAGTAGAGATATTGAAAACAAGGTAATCACAAGTACAGATGGGTTCGGCACTCAGTGGGATTCCATGTGTAGTCTGCAAATTGTAAAAAAAGTTTCAGGACAGTGGATCTATATTGAAAAGAGCTAGATAAAATTGATTAAGATCCACAACGACGAATGAGGATCGTTAGTTGGCCCTTTCAACGCTGTGGACTGGGGTGCACTGGAGTCCGAGTTTCATGGTCCAAAGTTACCTGCAAGCTTCATTCCAGAAAATTAGTTGTTTGCGTCCCGGTCACAGAAGCAAACAAGAAAGCCCGCTCAGCATAGTGTACACCACCGATACTCAACCTGCGCCCCACGGGTCTCATGCGGCCCACCAGGCCTTTTTAAGTGGCCCGGTCATTGCCCATTGCTCTGAGAAATTCATTTATTTATGAAAATTTGGTGGGAAATTCTTTGTTAAAAAATCAAATATATCAATTTCGCTTTTTGCTGTCGATGTCGTATGGGTGCGAATTAATATTTTATTCTGATTAGTGATAATAGACTGCAGTGGAGTAGCGAACATTTTATTAGTGGAACTAATTTTTAACTAACTTTTATATCTTGCAAGAGAAAAATATCCGAAGAAAATAAATTGTTTCAAGACGATTGGGAAGTTAATTATTTTGAGGTGAAAAACAAGCATGGTGCAGTAATTGTTTGAAATGTCACGAAAGTGTATTTAAAAAAATACCAATAAACAGGAATCGTTCAATGACACTTTTTCTCCAATATCTCTTTCAAAAGATGATAAATAGGCAGGCTTTTTAGAATAATCTTTACAACAGTAAAAAAGTGTTTTGTCAATGGTAATGTCACAGCGATAACAAAGGCACCCTATGAAATTTGTTAAATCATTAATAATCATATGAAACCGTTTACTGATGCTTAAATGCTTCCAATTTAGAAAAATTCAGTGACAAAAACAAAAAATAATAATTCAAAAAAGCAAAATAGGAGTTTTAATATTTTGATCAATTTCCACGTTTTAAATTTTCTATGCTATCTTGGTCTTACAGCATTTTCCTCCTCTACCCCCACATTAATCCTCATGTTGCAGCCCGCGTGAAATAGCTAACATATGTATGCAGCCAGGCAGAAAAAAAGGTTGAGTACCCCCTGGTGTAGAAAATATTCGCCTTGTTTAAGATTTCAGTGGAGCACCTTGCTTTTTACACTAGTCGAGATTCAGCCTGGTTATTAATTTTCGGCGTACTGTATCCGGGGCATACTATCATTCTCTCATTACGGAAAAAAACATTAGTACGGTAACGGCTTAAGGAGACATTATCTTGGACAGCTGAACACCTTTGCATATATTTGACAAAAGCATTCTGACTTCTATGAGGTATAGAGAAGAGATCTTAGAGCCATATGCTCGACTTTATAAGAGTGCAGTTTGTCCTGAGCTTTTATTGGATAACACCACTCTTCCCCATAGGGATTACTCGGAATTACTTTTAATGTGAGGATATTCACCACATGGCCAACCAAATCACTTGAACTCAACCTATAAAAATTATCTCGAATGCACTTCAGAGAACAATTGTTTCCAGTCATCCGCCTCCCAGAACCATCCTAGAACTGCCTTTCTGCAGGAGTAAGATCGATTGTCAAAGGGATTTTCAACTGTCTTCTATCCAGTGTGCCATCCATCTGCTACTTGTCTGACTGTGAGAGGGGACCATCAGTGGTGTAACGTACACCCCACAACCCCCGCATTGCGAGGGGAAAGGGACTCTAGGAGCCCTAAAGCTTGACTGGCGCAAAGTACGTATTTGGGCTTAGGCCCAAAACTGGTGTTTGCAGGAGGGGGGGGCCTAATAATCTCCGTTACGCCACTGGGGAGCATACCCCCTATTACACTCATTTTCAGTTCGATATTAAAATACGAGTGTACTATGAGCTTTACTAATAATCATGCGTACATGAATTGAATTTTATTGATACATGTGTTTCTCTGTTTTAAATGTATATCACACCGAATTCCATTCAAATATTTTCATTGGTTTTTCAAAAATTTAACATAATGTACGAATTCTTTTAATTTTATACACGAGGGTCTCAATATATACTTAAGAAACCACATTGTTAATTAAATGTATTTCAAAGGAAATTAAAATGTATAATTAATTAGGATTTCGAAGAGGAAAAAGAGAAACCAATCTGATTCTCATTGAATAAATTAAATTATGTTCTGCCGAGCTCCGTTGTTTTCATTATAGCTTAACTGTTCTTTTCTGTAAAATATGCAATCCTATTTTGATATCTTTTATGAGTGCTTCCCTAATACTTTTATGAACTCTTTCACTAAGTTTAAGTGAAGTAACTTTGTAAGAGAATTAAAAGGATTTGTAGTGTATTGTTTCAACTCCTGTAACAACTTCTAAGTCTTTCGTTGCGAAACTCATATCAAATTACATTGTTTCTTGTTAGTTAATTAATAGTTAAAATATTCCCTCCAACTTATTTAATCTTTCATTCCCCACATACTTCTTAAAGTGAATTAAGGAATAAGTATAAAACCACTTAAGGTATCCGAACATGTTCCGAGTGCTTTTTAACAAAATAGCTTACTAAAACGCTATAAATGCTCTTTTAGGACTCAATACCAATAAATATTACTATTTAACTGTCAAAATTTAAAATAAATTACCTAAATTTTACAAAAATCACAATTACAAGTTAAATTTTTGCAATATTTTTGAAAAACTTCAAAGCAGTTAGAGAAAAAAGTAATAAACATGTATTAGTAAAAGTATTACTAGAACAAATTAGATGCATTTATCTAGAAAATGTACTAAAATGTTAATTTTTTTATTAAAATTTGAAAACTTTAGAGCTGATTGGGTAAACATTACAAGAAATGTTGCTTTTTTTATGAGACCATTGTTTAAATAACAAACTATAACTCAAAAAGTAGTCATACAATAAGAAATATTTTAGTACATTTTCTAGAAAATGACATAAATATCAAGTTCAAAAAGTTTTATAGAAATACATTTGTAATATTTTGAGTTATCAGACTCGCCATGATGGATTTTGAGCAATTTAAATGCCCACTTCTGGTAGATAAAAAACCCACTTCCGGTTTTTCTAACTTTATAATATTTATTGTAACTTGGCCTCTAGGTAGTGTAGAAACAAAACAAAGTATGTTTCGTAAAATCAAAAGATAGCTCTATTCAATAAAATAAAAAACAAAAATATCTACCTTGACTCAATTTGGTCATTTTCAACGTGTTCGGATACCTTAATTAAGCCTAATTTATTTTTGCTTTCTTAAAAATATTCTAAAATTTGCATTCTTAACTGTATTCGTTGAATGTTAATCGACCATGCTGAAGGCCAAATAAGACAATTTCAAGAAGTTTCACTATAAATGAATACAGAGAAAATAAAGAAGTAAAATATTTCTTTAAGCATTGTTTTCTGCGTCAGTGAACTTAAGTTTCGTATGACGTTATCATGGGTTTCAAAAAATGTAGATAATACCACACTATGGCTTTCTCTCTCATTTTAGCTGTATAATCTTACCATATGAAGTGATATGTCTGTCTGTATTATATAGTTGCTATTTTTGAATTTTATATTTGTTTTTCGTGTACGAAATGTGAACTGTTATACATACCATCATCATATTTTATCTTAACTGATTTTTTCTTTTGTTGCTTTCTCTCACAATACTTTCCCTCTAATATAGTTTTTTACCAAGCCAATTTTTCTCATTCAGTATGACTTTCTCTGGTATAAATGATGATAGAAAAATTTCATCCATTCCAAAAATTAAATCTTTTATTATTTGTTGCTTTTTTTTTAATTTGACTTAAATCATGAGTTTCATTCTGAATTTGCTGGAGTTTTTTAAAGTAATTAATTAGAGTTTATAATATATATCTTCAAAAAAAAACATTTTAATATCAGAATGCTGTTAAGTCTTACAGAGAAGCTTTTTTTAAAATAAATATTTTTTTGGAATCACATAAATAAAGAAATTAGAAGATAAAATGAAATTTTAATTTTAATTTGAGGTTTTAAGAAGTTGAAATTAATAAAACCATTAAAGATTTTTTTAATCAATATTGCTGTATTTCTATTCCTTCTTTAATTATCTTTCTTTTATATAATTTTTACTATTTATTCTGTGAATATTGCTATTTATACAAAAACATAATGTATTAGGTATAACAATTATTTATTTCCACTCAATTATTTTTCTGAGAATTGTGGTTTTGATTAAAATATTTTGTTTTTTGCAATGCTGATTTTTGTGAATTATTTTTCAACAAATTTTTAATATTTTAAAAGCATAAAAATTTAAGCATAGTTAATATACTTCGTCTTGTAAATTAACAATTCATTATTTATTGTAATATTACTTAGTTTATTTCTCTGCAAAAATATATTATAAATTTTCATTTTACATTTTCTTAGATTTGTGGTAATACCATTTTATAAATTTTAATGTTTGTATCCTAAAAAAATTATTCTAAAGTAATATTAACTTGAGTGTTTTTAAAGTGTTATTATTAAACATTTAAGTTAAAAATACCAAGAGCATTTCTTTTTTTAAAAAAAGGTATAAAACACTTGGCTTTGTTAATTCTTTTGTAATTTTCATTCTTGTATAAATCATTTTTTAAAAGTATTAGTTTCTTTGAAAATCCTTTTTACATGTGTATCATCATTTATCTATCATGTTTTTATATTTCAAGAAAATGATTCGTAACTACAGAATTAATACTTACTCAGAACAAAATTTATTTCATACATAATACTTAATAAATGCGAGTTAATTCTCGAAAATCGTTTTCATCTACTTTCAGTTAAACATTTATTTAATTAAAAGTATTACTAAACTTATATTTTGCATAATGCCTCTACTTAAGTTGTTTATTGGAGTAAAAGTATTTGAGTTACTTAAGGCGATATGGTACCATCTTCACAATTTTTTTCATTTTTAATATTTGATATTTGGTTTTAATTGTATTTCATAAAGGGGTTAATATTTAATAATAATTCCATACAAAAAATTTTCAATTTGTTGCAAAATGCTTGTAAAATTTAAATTTTTTTAGCTTTTTTAAGCATTTTTTAAATCCCTAAGGCTTTTTAAATATGTCTCTTTTCTTTCAAAAATTTTTTTCAAAGTACCTTATAATATACTACATAAAACTACGCATGGGTTTTTTTCTGCTGCTGCTCTTTAATTTTTTATTAATTTTTTTATAGTTAAACCTCCATAAATTCCCAAAAAAACATTAATTTTGATTTTTAAATATTTTAGAAAAAGTACTAAACATGTTAGAGCTAATTCCATGCACAGTTTTACAAAACATACATTTCAGAACATGTATAAAAAATTTCAAGCCCATACTTCAATTATCAAAAAAGCCTTAGGGTTTTGAATAACAGTATATGTACAAAAATTCAACATGGAGAAATATGAGTTTGAAGTTTTCATTCCATGAATAGCATGATATAATATTCATCGAATAGTCTGAAACTTTTATGAAATGTTAATTAGCTTATTTAAAACTACTTACCATAAAAAATTGCACAAATGTAGAATAATTAAACAGTATACTGCCATAATGAATATATAGAACGAATAAAATCATTATAAAACTTATCTTAATAATTATTTAAAAAAATACACACACTTCAGAGCTGATTCCATGCTCAGAGCTAATGCACAACATGTACAAAAGATGTTTATGCCTTTATTTTTTATTTCCATAATTTTAAAAGCCTTCACTTGTTAAATATTGTACACAAATAAAAGCAAAATCAAATAACAATTTATAGGTAAAATACATCAAAATCTAAGAACTGTATATGTGCATTTGTTTAAATAAATATCTCAAAATATTTTAATAATTAAAGTGTTGAATCTCGCACACATGGGATATATATATATCACCAAAAACAAAGATATAAAAATGGGAGTGTTTTTCTATTCTTGCGAATTAGATTTTTAATTATCTGAGTTATCAAAATGAGATTTAGTATTTGTGCTTTGGGAGAATCCGTTTTGAAGTTTTAATTTCATTCATAATAATACCAGAAAAAGCACGCACAACTTTTAAATCTTGAGCAAATCCATTTGATCTTTCCAGTAAATAATTCACGAACTAGAATTTTTGCATGAATGGAACAATTCTTTCTTTAAATGATTTATTACTGCATATATAATGTCAATCTCATTGATGCGCATTAGAAAAATAATTAATTCATTTTTATCAGGCTCTTTTCTAGCAGATAAGCTGAAATGTAGGCGTGGTAGTTGCTGTTTAGCATCAAACATTGCTCCATTACTTAATGAAAAATGCAGGTAAAGCTTTGAAATATTGCAGGCATATTTATAAAGATTCGGGGTATCAAATAAGCCAATAAAAAATTTTGACAGTTTAATGATTTTCAGGGTACCATATCTCCTTAACTTTAAATATGTCAAGTGCTTACAGAAAATTAAGTTATGAACATCTAAAAATTAAGTGAAAAATAGAAATCAAAGAAAAACGATCAAGGTACATTCAACTTTTACGAATACACCGAAGTAAAGCTCTAAACATGTTTGAGAAAATAAACAACAAAATTCATTTGCTTATGGCCCTGCTTGATGTGCAGATTAACTACATAATCTGCAGATTAACTTGGTTGATACTTTAAGTGCAGAAAATTGTTCTTATCGTTCATTACTTAGCTAATGTGTGTACACATTACCTTGATAACCTACTCATTAACTACTAGGCGCTCGTTAACGTAAAAATGATATATCTTCTCAAACAGCAGCAACGTTGTTCTACACTTAAATCAGTATTCAGAGAAACAATTAAGTAAAACTAAACATTATTGGTTGAAAAATGCTTTATACATTAATCCCATAAAATTATACGTAACTTCAAGTAATAATCAGCAAATTGTAATACAAATATTTTGACAATTGTCGCTATATATGTATAGTGTTATTTATTTACATTTCAATAGATGCAGTGTATCAAGCTAATAGAATAAATCAACAACAAAGAACACATAATCAATTAAACTGTTCAAAATAATTATTATAACTAAAGAAATTAATTTTCAAAAACCCATGACAAAATTATACTTGTTTGTTATCAAATGATGATACTTTATATTCGCAATTGATCTTTGCAAGAAGCATACCTAACTGTGCACATTTATTTTTGCAGTTAAATTTTCCATGAAACCATATAGAGTACCAGCAGAACGTAACTACATTTCAATATACATAAAAAATGTCCACTTCAGTAAAAATCTCTCTTTCCAAACACTAAATTTAGATCCTGTATATCATTACTCATAATTCCTTTTGTAGTGCTAAGTTTATAAAAACCATCCACTGTTTTTTAATAAACTTCTCCACTTAAACGGTTTGGATTGCGTTAATGTGCAAATTACTGAGGTAAAGTGTTAAAAATTTATTTTGCATGTAATTCCACACTTTAGCGGTACAAATCAGGTAATCTTCAGTTTAACTAGATATTGTGTACGTTAGTGGCTCTCGTACTTTAGCGGTAAAACAAAATATATCAAAACAAACATATTGTATCATTTTCTGCAAAGCATAAATTTGTAATACATTTCTTAACAAATATTTCAGAAAAAATATGAATACCAAATATTAAAAATAAATACTAACCACTTGTAAAATGTTTAATAAATTAATTAAGAAAATAAATGGTTTACTTAAATTTAACAAACAGTATATGGAAGTAGCCTTCTACAAGATACACGTATTACGTTATTGTAGTTTTCCTTAATTAATGGAACCTAATTTCGAGCTATTCTGTCTTTGCACATAAATACAAAGCTGTTTAAAATAAAATAATATAAAGTTTAAAATTTAATTTGTTGTTATTTATACAAAAATTGTATTTTGAGATACATGTAAATACATTGTACTCTTATATACCTCGAAATAAATCTTAGATTTTAATCTTGGCAGGTTAAAATATTTTTATTTTAATTCTGAAATTTTATTTTGTGATAATCCTGAATTGTAATTTTGAACAAAACCATCCTTCTTGGAAGAAATTGTCTTCTTTTGTCATTCATTTATCTTAAGACTCATTTTGATTTGATCTTCAATTTAAGGCAAAGGGTCTAAAAATTTTATTTCAACAATAATATCATCATTTAGAAATATAAATTTTAATCTGTTCAAAAAAAGCAAAATACTTATATCCTTTACTTTTGTACTCTGTACGTATGAAGTATTTCTTATAACTCATACCAGTCAATTCAAACGAAAGACTAATTTTTTTTTTATGAAATATTTTCCAGACTAAAAACTCCTTAGGCAGATAAATTCCTTGCAGTTATTTTTAGCATAGATATTTTATACTTCTTCTCTCTCTCTCTCTCTCTCTCTCTCTCTGTCAAAGGGTTTTTCATATATTAAAGTAGTTTTCCTGTATTAATGTAAAAATTTAAGTCGCGTGTGTATTTTGTTTGTGTGTCGATACTCGAATAGTAATCATTCAGCTATTTCATCCAATTCTGCTACTTACATAATTCTCTAAACCTTTTTAGCTATTAAAAACAACAAACTCACAAAATATGTTATAATTCTAAAGCACTCTGAGAGTATGTATGGTTTAGTACTTAAAATCTAAAACAGGTAAATCATAGAAGACCCGACATAGAATTTTTGACATTTCTTAAAACATGAAAGCTTTTTGGTATTTGAATTGCGTAAGAAAAAATGCAATAGTATTTTCATAATTCATATCTACGTTAGAAAATCTTACATTAAGGATACTGAAATATAGATTTCTGAATCATGTATATAAATATACTGAATTATATATGAAATTCATTCTGAAATATATACATGATGCAATGCTCGATATTTATTGTAAAGATTTTATGAGTAAAACTTAAAGAAGTAAAAGTCTGTATAAATAAAAGCATGTAGATTTGCATTCAAGAATGAAATGTAGCTTCAGAAAATATATTTCTAGTGACATTCCACTATTAATTTAAAATTAATGTTATCAATAACAACAAGATTTTAAAAAGTACAACTTCTAAGATGTATAGAACAAAAAAGTATACAAACAAAATATATACAATGTCCCACTAAATACTTGAACAGGACTGACTGGAGCTTCTGCTTATTGCAACGAAGCATCCGGAGGATGTATAAAACAACGGATAATCCAAAGCTAAAGCAATACGAATGGGGTTCCATCGGACACCGTAGATTCTACCAATGGGCCATAGATGGATTTGCGAATAGTATGGGAAGTTGTCGCCATTTGAGAGTGAGAATGTACAATATGGCTAAAAGGAACAAGGTGAACAAATCACAGGATCTATTGACATTTAGATAGGAATGATGCTACCCCTCGATGATATTCGTAGAAAGGATGAACTATGACCGTACAGAGCGAAAAAAAATGTAACGTCAATCGAGATCAATGACAAAAGCGAGGAGCACCCGATCAACGATCACAGTTCCTGATGCGCCCTCATGAATCTCACGAACTGAAATAGAATTGTTTTCATAGTAGAGTTTCACTTCCATGAGCTCCAATAACTAGCTAAGCCCTGTCTGAAACTGTCCAGGACAGTGGTGAGATATTCACTTGCTTTTCATCTACCACGCAACTCGACAATTAAGGGTTAAGGTATGGAATACCATTCCTTTGAAAGCCGAACCCCTTTGGTTTTTATCCGTGTCGACCTTATAGAACGGTGGTGCGTCGAAGAAATTCTAAAACTCATAGTATTGCTCTTCCTTTTATAGAGCACTGGATACTTACATTTCAGCAGTATAATACCCGCCATCCACAACACTCCCTTTTACTGCTTGTCTTCATTTCCTTCAAGCTTCCCTGAATGACACAATAGTCAAATCTCTCCCGAATAGAGCACATTTAATCTTTTGATGATTAGGCATCTTCGACCATCCCTGGATCACTCCGATCTAGTTTTTCCAATTGGTACGTGTATGGTAAGCAATCCTGCAGAAGGACATTCACTACAAGTTAATAGCCAACCAGATAACAGCTTACAACAAAGCCAGTCGTGAGCTAAGGTACTATTGTTGTTGTTTTCCTTTAAAGCTAAATTTCTCAAATGAAGCATCAAGTTTTTAAGATACTGTTTTGAACTCCTTCTTGGTGAGTCACTTTTTACATTATAGGATGTACGTTAAAGTAATGGGATTAACCATCGACATCGTATCTTTGTTCAAAATGAATTAATTCTTAGAAAGTGCATTGACTTCCATTTTCAAGGTAATTATCTTTTGCAATGAATTTATTTCAAAAATTACTATTTGTAGGCTAGATCCTTAATATATATTAGCTTTAAATGCACCAGGTTTTTAATTTACCTATGTCATTATTTTTGTTAAACAAGTATCCATAAATCATCATATAACTATCGCGCGTAAATCTCTCTCACTACCAATTTTAATTACTTTAACTAAACATCTTATCTGTTTAATTTTTTTTATCTCCGTCATTCTTTTTTCGTAATTATTTTTAAATCACAGCACTGTAATTTATTTAACTTCAGATTAGATATTTCCATTTGTGAATTAAAACTTAACTCCATTGCTTAAACAAAAAACAGTATTTGTGATTAAATTATTTTGTAAGTGTTTACAGACAGAAAAAATGTACAAATAATAAAAAAACATAAACATCCATCTTTCACATGAAATCCTTATAGTTTTAAAATACTTTATATATGTACCATTTCTCACTTCAACAATTAAAATTAATTATCAGTTAACATCACAGCATAGAAAACGTAATAAGAAACTAATTTTATGCTGGAAAAATAAACTCAGCCTTTCGAAAATAAAGTATTATGATAATATCTACTATTATTTATAGTTTAATGCAATCAGAGTATAATGTTGGAGTATTTTTAATCCGAAAAGAAAAAAAGGTCATGATATATATTAAGCGAAAACAACTTACATTAACAAATCACAAAACATTTCTACCGAGAAATGAAGAAGTTTTCTAGAAGGAAATCAATTTCCAATATCGCTCTTGTCACATTCTAACTCACAATTATGAAGTTCATAACTAATAACCATATCTAAAAAAGAACTGTAATAATCTTTTAGCAAATTCTCCGTATTAAAAACTCTAAATGCAAATTTATGACAAAGAAAAAACAAAGTGCTTAGAAATTTGTTGAACTAAATCAATTCAAAAACTCAAGACTGAATAAAATATTGATTTATTACTCAAGAGATATCCCCAAAAATTCTCAAGTGCTTTATTTTTTTTTTTTTCCTTATTTTCCTTGAAATTTTCTTCTTTTATATTCTCTATTTTATTACTTATTTTCTTCGTCTTTACGGCGACACAGTACCTTTATCAAAAAAAATTTTGTCGATAGTAAGAGTAAAAATAATTTATGTTTTATTTTCAGATTATATTATTAAGTTGACTCTGAAAGTAAAAAATCAGTTTGACCAGCCATTATTTTGCAATTTTAAAAAACTACGAATTTTTGAAGTTTTTTCAAACTTTTATGAAATGTTCAATTTTTAAATTTTTTTAGTTATTTTAAGTGATTTAGATTATTGCAAACAGAAGATAGTACAGATTTGATAATCTGCTCCCTGTTGAATTTTAATAATTATTTTTCTAACTAAACCTGAAATAAACACGAAAATTTTTAAATATTAACTTAAGCATTTTTTTAAAAAAAATAACTAGAGATCTCAGACCTAAATCCATACTAATTCTTGTAGAAAATACATTTGGGAGAACCATACAAAAAATTCAAGTCTCTACCTTAAACAAAAAAAATCTCATGGGATTACAAAACACTTATATCTTTAAAATTAAAAGTCTGAGAAAAACGCATTTAAAGTTTGGAAAGGCACAAAACAAAAATTTATAATGCCCATAAAGCTCTATTTTTATGAGTTATTTTTCAATGTATGTTTTACATTAAAATACTACTTTAATTCACAATATGACTGAAAACATTTTTTAATTCAAAATATATTTTTGCATAATATTAACAGCATTTGTTACAACGACAGGTTATACAGCCTAATCTTAACCTAATATTTTCTCAAAAATTTTGAAACACAAAGCATTTATGTACAAAATAATAAGGATACTAACTTTAGCTAAAAACCACGAGGTTTTTACGTAAAATTTATTTTTTTCCAGTTTTAAGTTGGGGCAGTTTAACAAGTTTGAATTTTTGTTACGCAACTGTAAAATATTAAAATATAGTACTACAATATGTTTACTATAATGTAGTTTGATACATCATGGAAATATTCAGTTTTATCTACAATGCTTGAATTAAAAATGCTTATTTTCGGAAGTCTCATTGCAGTATCAGTGGAGAACCGGTTTTTAGATACATAATTTTCAGTTGTATTCCAACTCTTCCATATACTGTTTCTCATAGCAATCTGCGAACGTTTTGTGTGTGGGAGCTGAGGCATTTTCTCATACTAGAAAGAATTAATACAAAAGCTCGTATATAAGAGTAATTTAAACTATTTTTAAAACAAAAATTGACCTTGAAATTAATCTTAATTAAATAACTATGAGAACTCAAAACATAATTAAGCAGAAATTATTTTAGTAATGAAAACTGAAATTAATAACCATTTCACACTAAAAGAGTTGATAGTGCTCACACAAAATTATCTTTAATTAATTCAATTTAAGAGTGAAAAAATGCTTTCAAATGAAACCGAAATCAAAACTTAAGCTCAGAAAACTTCAAATATCTTAAAAAATAATTTGCTATCAGAGCTGAAATTTGGAGGCAAAAGCTTTCCAATGATATGGGTCACAAGAAAATGCAAAAAAATCGGTATTTTTGAAATTCGTAGGGTACTGTGTATTTTCTTAAAATGTCGATGTAATTTGGTGATGTTTAAACTATTGGTTGACTTTGAATGCATTATTCCTGTAAAAACATTGCCTTTCTGTCTTTCTTCATATTACTATTATTTACACCTCCATGTCATAAAAAAATTATAAATTGTAATATTTCATCTTGCAATCATTGGTAGCAATCATAATTCTCCTTTATGCTAGCAATGATTCTATCTAATTATGGAATGTATTGATGCATCATTTTAGTCACAATCACATTAATATTTAGCAGAGATTTACAATTGAGAAAAGAAGGCCTGTATCCAGTTTTCAATACTCTTCCATGCACATCCCACAGATTCATAATGGAACTGAGGTCGGGACGTTGTGAGAGCCAAGTAAAGGGTGTGAATGAACTCATATATTCTCAGAAACAAGTTTACACAATGTCCTATGAGAAATGGTATTATCGTTTTGAAAAATGGCATCGCCTTTAGAAAGAATTCGTTAAAGAGATAATATGGTCTCTCAATAAAACTTTACACACTTTTGTTACATCCTTCATTTTGTCGCTGCTTGTTGCTATGCAGAGCTCCTGCCAAAGGTAATATAGGATCATAACGAGGCAGATCATAGCGCTTCCTCGGAAGACTTATAGAGTGGATACGATACACGATGAAATAATACTTCTCTCACTAACACACTCAATTGCTTCTATTTAAACCTTGATGAGATAACCTTTCTGGGAGAGAGTAAATCTGACAACATTGTCTGTTGTCATTTCTCAATAGTCCAATCCATAAGTTCCTTGACAAAATGCAGCCTTTTTTCCGGTTAGTTTCAGAAACTAGAGGCTTTCTTGTAGTACAATTAAAATATAAACCCCTTCTTTTGAGTTCTCTTTGTAGCCGTAAGCGAGTGGCCATGGTCACGAACTGCGTGACCGGCGTTGTCGGGCCGCGGGTTCAAGTCCTAGTGCCACCGAAAACCCAACGTGTAGAGGGGCTGTTCACATTAAAATTGTTGAGACTCAAATTCCTCCCATCGGCGTGATGTGGAAAGTAGGATAGAGGGCAGCCAGCTCAGGTGTCGTCCTCATCACTTGACCGGGATTCAAAATTACGAACACTCGTGTTGCTTCAGAGTGCGATCTAAACTGAAATCAAATCAAATCAAATTGAGTTGTCTTCTCATTATACGACTGAAAACCATTTTACATCTTTTATTGAAGTTTGTAAAGTCTAGAGTCAATTTTTGATGAATAGATTTTTATAATCACTTAAATGATCTTCGGTCCCAGTTGTTTAGGATCGCTTTTCTACCACCTTGTGACGGGTACTATTTGCGTTTATTACTGATCATCTGGGGAACATTCCCTTTAAACGTTGCATGATTATAAAACCGCTTTCTGTAAAGGAACCACGATTTATGTTAATAAGAGATATTATTTAAAGTTAAGTGAAGAGGGATGTTGGGAGAGGATGGTATTTGACCTACTTAAGCTAAAGCGTTAGAGATATAATGTTTGAAACTACTGGTGTTCAAGTAAAAGGAACAGACGCGTCAATTCAGGACGATTAGCATTGCTGCGGATTTAATCGTCAAGCTAAGTATCGAATTGATTTTTATAGATATTTAAGTAAGGAATCAATCTGATAGCTTAGGTCGAATTTAGATAGTGATTTGAAAGTCGTAACAAAAGTGTTGATTTTAAGGATATGTCTCTTCCTTTGATGCATCCTAACACTTTCGTAGGCGAGAGTTCATGACAATCTTTCCACCATTATTGCGTTTTAAAATGATAGATTGCGTGCTGTTTTTCCCCTATTTATGGCATGTAATGAGTGGTGACTTAAGCAAATTATTCAATGCGAACGCGTTCTTAGTCGTTTCAGAATTGTCCTATCTCATTAAACTCTGAGATATCATTTTACATCAGGCAGTGTATTTTAAATATATTTATTATAAGATATACCAATGTGTGCAGCAGTTAATTGATGTGGTATTCAAAATAATATTTCTCAAATATAAATATATTTTAAAAACAAATGCGCCATTAAAAGTATCTTAACAATTTTTTGCCTCTGTTGATTATCGCAACTAAACAAAAATTAGGTTAAAACTTGAACAAAGCTTTTCATAAATGACTCCAATTAGTAAGAAAGACAGAAATAACGATTTCTTGATTAGACCAAGCATTACCCCTTAAACGGTCAATTTTTTGGTCCAAAATGTTCCAAAAAGGGCACATTTTTTCAATGCATATAACTAAGCATAATACTTAACAAAATGAGAAAATGGAAGAATTTCATTTTAATTTCCAATTTTAAAGTTTACACACTATTTTTTATTTTATGAATTGGAATCCAAAAACGTTTGCCTTTTTTTAAGTACACTCTGCATATACTGTGAAAATTGTTTCATATAATATCCTATAAGAAATTCTCTCTCATTCTTACAAAAAAATTTAATGTTCGTAGCTCTTTTTCAAACGGTTGGGGATGTGTGTGTGCATATATATATGCACTCTCAATTTGAAGCATGGGTGTAAAGCTAAATCTTCATTAATTTAAATATTATTTCGTTGTTTTTGTTTATGTAAAAATTTATTCGGAAATGTATCGTTCACTAGAGGATTTTGATTACCACATTACTTTATATCCGATTTAAATACTTGAAATGAATCATTTTTAAGCGAAAAAAAGGATATCATAAGATTAATATGAAACTAATACAGACTCAATATGTAGAACTCAAAAACTGAGTTATTTATCAAAAATCATTAAGATTTTATCATTCTAAAATTTGTCATAGATGTATTTTATTTCTTAATATAGATTTTCCGATTGTAAAAACATATTGATTAGATGTTTCAAGTACTGCTTCTTTAATATCACTTGTCGCATGTTTTTGATTTTCTCTTTTTATTGATAGATTATTCAATATATGGAACACACTTTAAGGCTATACGAGAAATCTTCAGTCTAAATTTATTAAATATTTTTCAATGTTGTTTCTTTTCAAATAACCAAACTCATCATTAAAATGTATATACTTCAGATTTTTTTTCTTTAATTTTATTTTTTTATTCGTTTAAACGAACAAGTATTCAATGCACATACAAAAAAATGCTTTTTTAATGTATCATTGATTGTATTACAAGTGTCGATATATATTTCCTATTTATATCCTTTTTAAAGAATGGCTAAAAATCTGCAGTGGTATATATTCATGCATGAATGATCATCAAATAAACTGATGAAGAAAGTTGGCAAAAATTTATTTGAAATAAAAATAGGATAATATATACACAAGCACATTTATTTCAAGCCATAATACCCGAGTTTTTACCCGAGTATCGCTTTATATTTACTGCAACGTGATTGGTTATTGCATAAATTTAGTTTATTCAATTTTGTTTTAAATAGGAAACATTTTATGATATGTTTGCAATTTTTAAAAAATAAGAAAGAAGAAGATAGAAGGTTAATGAGAAGAAACGATATCTACTTTCAGTATCGTTAATTAGGAATAATACATACAATTAAATAAAAGTCGCAACGCTTTTTTTAGAATGCTAAAATGTATTCGAATTAATTACTTCTATAAAATAGCAAATAAACAATGCGAATGTAGCTATTATAATGAATGGAATGATTTGCATAAAAACAAGTAATGAATATTTCTGAATCATACAACTTGGCTTTGATTTTTAAATTAAAAAAATTTTTATAACTTTTATTGATTGATCACATATGCTGCTTAATTAAAATTAAATTCTAGCTATGAGTACATGAGAATACAAATATTCGAATTTTAAATCTTTAGATGTAAAATACTTTGTAAACCGCTTTGTAATTGCTGTTTGAGCGACGAGATAAGGCGTAAATTTTATTTTTTATAAGAATTTTTCTTGCTAATCATCCCTAGAAATTACACAAAGTATGTATCTTAAAAGCCAATAAGAACAACTTATTAAAAAGTAGTTATTTATTATTGAAGCAATCATCGGAAAATTTCGTAAGAAAATCTTTTTTATATAACTGCAGTTATGTAAAAATATATTTGAGATGTCACACAATTATCCATAGCAAGATTTTTTAAAATTTTAAAAGACTGCAAGATATTTTTATTGCTTTTTAAATTGTAGCCTTAACGTGTTAAAATTCAAAAAACTCAAATTCATTTTACGCTAATGATTTTTTTTTCCATTTTAGTTAGTTGACTATGCAAATAAGCAATGGGCAGGACTTATATCAAAGTAAGAAATTTATAAAATTTTGTTAATTTTTTTTATTATTGGAATTGCGTTTCAAAATACTAATATCTTGTGCAATCCACTTAGTTATTGTATTCTAAGTATTTTTGTTCTAGTTAGTTACGCTAAACATGATTCATCATAACTCATTAATCAATAAATTTTAAATTTTAATAGATTCTTGAATCTAACGCATGTAAATTTATTGTGGATATGGTTCTTGTTGTTTTTTTGCCTTATGTGTTATTTATTGCTTTGTTATAATTTGCAGGTATTATAAAAAACGATGGCAATTCTTTTTCAAAACTTTAGAAAACTGCATAAGTAAACGTCGTCCCTTCAAGCAAGCTGACTTCAATAAGGCAGTTTACCAAGAAATAGAATACAAATTTGATTTGGACGAAGACGTTTTCTCGACTGAACCAGAAGGTGAGATATAATTTAGAAACACTAACAATCCATCGACAACAAAAATAAGAGCTTCTCTTGTAATTTTTTGTATTAGTTTCAGGATTTTCTGAAGCTCAATTCACCTATATATATATGAAGTGGCGCGCTTATCCGGTAGGATAGAACCAGGTACCTTTGGATCCGAAGCCGAGTAACTTATCCACTACACCAAAATGATCACTTTGGTGCGGTAGCGGTATAGATGGTAGTTACTGGCTTATATAGCGATGGGGTTATGCCGCGTCATACGTATATATTAGAATTGAATTGCTCTTTGCACTTTGCTGCGGTTCCCTTCCGCCGAGATCACTTTTTTCATTAAATATTGTTTAGATAAGTTGAACAAGAATCACTGTTTCTTAAAAATTGTTTAATACAGTTGAACAAAATTTCGAGAAGTAAATACAGCGTTGCAACTCATTAATGCAACCTAAAAACACGAATTTAAGTGTGTGTACAAAATAGAAAGCAATATATACATTAAAAGAATCTGAGAAAAATAAAACTTAAGAAAAGAAAAATTCAAACCAAATTTAGCTACTAGGGTGGGGATGGAGGAATTCAGAATTGGAAATTATAATAAATGATTATAATATGTTCTGATTCAGACAAATATCCATCAAAAGAAGATTTACCATTCTTAATAAGGAGGGTTATTTAAGTTTACCTATAAAATTTTAATGGATACATTCAATGATTTGTCACTTCTAAAAAAACACAAGAACTGAAATCAATGTAATCTGAATTTCCTTTCTCTCAGACATTTTTGTAAATTTGTTTTTTTTTTCATGTAATATAACTAATTAAAGTTCTCTCATTAAAATTAAAAGGGAACTAAAACTAAAATAATCCTTGAAGAACGAAGGAGCCATCGTTGTAGAAATTACGAAAAACAAATGAATTGTAAACCCACTTAAAGACCAATTGAGGATGTTCAAATATATCCCCAAAAAATACTAAATTGCCAAAGTATCCCAATACTTTGATTTTTGTAGAGGTTTTTTTTCAAGTGTTTGATCACTTTTGCGAGGTATGCTTTTGGTTACTACTTGATTTTTGATTTTTCAAAAAAAAATTTTTTTGTCGAAAATAGAAGAATTTATGTAAGAAAGCAAATAGAATTTTATGTAAGAAAGCAAAAAAAAAAAAAAAAAAACTAAGTATCTAACCAAAATATGAAATTTTTCTGATATAACTTTATTTATAGAAATTCCAATCAATTTGAGAGCCTAGATACATACCCTTTTTAAATTTTTAATGTGCACGTTTTTCAGTTTTGGGTGATTTCTCAATTTTTAATGTGCACGTTTACACGTGCAAACTTTAAGACTAGCTTTACAATTACTGAAAACCTGTAAAGAGATTGTTACAAGAAATAAAAACCTTTGTGGAAAATTTAATAGAAAAATATATTTATATAAAACATGCTCGAGAAAACTATAACGTGTTTTGAACACTAATTAGGATGAATACTATCTAAGAGTCCTTAGTTTGGTTCGAACAAATTGTTATGCACTATATTAAAAATATATCTGTATATTAAATCTGTGTATTATCTGTATATTATATATGTGGTAATGCATTGCGCTTTCACACCACAGATCTGGGGTACAAAACCCAGGATGGGCAAGGTCGACTCACCCCTTCATCCCTGAGGGGTCTTAGGGATGTTAACTTTCTCTAGAGAGGGCTGAAAATATAAACAATATTCAAATACATATAACTCTTTGAAATTAACATTAAATAATTCGAATCTTTTACACATTATTTATAAAATAATGGGGCTTCAGAAAAGTGTAAAATGTTTGAAATATAATGATAATTTTAAAAATTATAAGCATATGAAAATAAGAAATATTTCTATATTAATTAAGTTTTACGTTGCGTATGATATTTTCAAAAGTAGTAGCTTTAATTACTAGTAATAAGTTTATTTATAAATTTAATTGTACCCTTATTACACCGTAGTAAGTTTAAATAAATAAAATAATAAATTAATTTTTTTTTAAAAATAAAAAAATTATATTTTGAAATTTTTTTTTAAAAATTCCAATTTTTTTCAAATATTTCGAAATACAAAAGATATATTATTCTTAAATTACTAGGGCTTAAAGAGTATGATACATTTTATAATTCTATAAAGTTTTATACATCAAAGGCAACTATTTTAAAAAATAGCGTGCGCGACGCAAGAATTACTTAATGTTTATTACAAATTTATTTCTTGTTTGCATATGTTTATAGTTTTAAAAATTATGATTATATTTCAAACATTTTGCACTTTTTAAAATCATAATCCTTCGTAAATAATGTGTAAAAGATTTGAATTATTTAATTTAAATTTAAACGAAGTATGCCTGTTTGAAAATTGTTTATATTTTCACCCCTCGAGACAAAATTAACACCCCTGAGTACCAAGCTTGCTTGGAAGCTAAACACTGGGGGTTTCGTGTTTCACGTAACTGAGATGGGCACAGTAGGATTTGGTCCTCATGGACTGCTGCGCCACTGAGTTTAGTATATTAAACAATGCCATTGACAGTGTTCTAAAAACTATGGAAGCGAATGAAAACATGTCAAGTACTTTCATTTGTAAATTCTATTTTTATGATCATGTATTAAAAATATTTCTTTATTTAAAAAAAATTAAAAATAGAGGCAAAAAAAAGTCATTGTTTTCTTTTTTTGTGAAAAATTTTAAAATACTTAAATTTATCTCTTTGAATTTTTTGAATTTTTTCTCCGAAAGACAATGAGAATAAAAACTGTATATAGTCTTATATATTTCCAAAAAATAAAAATTATTTAAAATATTCTACGAAGTAAGAAATTTTACTTGTATACAATATCATAAATGAAACAAGGGTTTTTCATACTCCGAAGCTTTCTTTTTATAAATATTTTTAATGTAACCTAACTTTTCTTTTTTTTCATAATTTTATTAATTTTTCCTCGTTTTTTGTATTTTTTGTCTATTTATTTAATGCATTGGATTGCATTTATATTTATCACGTTGTTTACTTTATAAAACTAATTTTTCTTTTTTTAGGAAACCCGATTGAAATCTCTCAGAAGCTATTTGCTAAATATGGACAGATTAAAGAATCACTGTAGATTAATTCTCTGAATTATCTTCAGTTTTTATCATATTAAAAGAACGTTATTTTTACTAAGAATAGAATCTACTTCTTATTTTAATAATGGTACGAAATATGTGTGTGTGTGTGGCTTTTCTTATAAAATTGTTATTGGTAAAAAATAATTAAATGGTGTTTTTTTATTTCAATTAATGTCCCAAGAGTTAAAAAAATGAAGCATGAAGATAAACGTTGGTTACTTGTTATTTTGTAATGAAACATTTTCCTTAATTTCTTTTTTATAAGAGCATGTTCGATTTATGTAAAACAAAAGTTCTTATTCTTAAAGCATAATTTTTAATTATAAGGAGTTTTTAAAAATAGCTTATATTTAATATTAAATAAGATGTTTTAATATATATATATATAATATGTGAATACACAATATCTGTTATAATTGCTGAAAAAATAGAATATTGAGAAATTATCGAAATTTTTACTATTTACTTTATTATATTATTTTATACAAAAGATGTATGCAAGTAAACAACTTCATTTTTATGTAAACACTATTCTTTATTGTAATAAAAGGTTTTAGCATGTGGGCTTACTATTTATTTGGACCCAATTCTATTAATTGAACAGTAGATGAATAATACGAAAAGTTATCTTGCCGCTATTGAAAAAAAAATATTAGACGTTGTAATAAAAGTAATAATTTGATTTTTTTTTTTTGAATGATTTGTTTTTAAACATTTTTGATCTTGACAAAATTTCTTACCACATAAATACAACTTATAGAAGGCGGTATTTTATAATAAAATAGTTGTAATTAATACAAATGAAATAATAAATAACTGAAAAAATTGTAAAACTTGCCGAAGAATGTGATTAGTCTAACGAAGTGCTCTTTCACATTGAGTGTATTTAATCCCATCTAGGAAAATTAGACGGTGGAATCTATATATAGCTCTATGACTAATTTATTAACTGAAACATACTTCACTAAAACTACATTTTATTCATTGAAACTTATTGCTTACATTAAAAATATTTGTAAATTTTATGTTTAGCCATTTCACTTCATTTGTGCAAAGTTGAATTCTTATTTGTGTGTCCAGATAATTTTGGATATCCAGGTCTTGAACGATGAAACTGAAGTGTAAATTCCTGGCTGCATAGGTGAGGCGCAGTTACCTCCTGCAGAGACGAGTCCAACGAGATACCAACGGTTTCTTTTCTGTAGTACCAGAGGGCCTCCACTGTCACCCTAAATATATTATACCAGTATAATACATACATTTTGGGATAATATAATAAGTAGAAAGATGAAGAAAAATAAAACTACTTACAAATAACAAGCACAAAATAACACAAATAAGTAAAATAAAATTATAATTTAGTTCTTAAATTTTCCAAAGGCGCAAATTCACCTGGATGCATTTACCCAATTTGATATAATGTTGCTATAAGCTTCTTGGTACTGTATGTATATATAAATTGTTGATTCATCTGAAGGGATAGACTGTGATTAAAAATTACTATTGTGGCTTTTTTTTTTTGTTATTTTTGGAAGCTTATTCAAGTCTGTTTGAAAGAAAACCGTTTTTCCACTGTTCAAAAAATTGAAGGATGTTGTTAGTTCTTTCGTCAAACAAGTAATATAAAAAAATTTAAGTCAATTCCTACTTTGAATGGAAGAATAGAAAGTATTTTATTAACGATTGAAAATTTGAACAAGATATATATATATATTAATATGGAAAGAGTGAACTAATAGTAGGAACTGAAAAGAGAGGAGCATTTGTCTGCATTGTTGTAAAAATGCACACCCGGTTTGGCTAGTTTGGCTGAAAAACCTGTTTTCGACACCAACTTTTGTCAATGTTTTAACAGTTACATTGTTACAACAATGAAGACGAATCTAAGTTGGCGTTGAAAACCGGTAATTAATGAATTAATATTTGTAAAAAACTGTATTACCATCAAGTGTGAGCCACTACAAGTTTAAAAAATTTATTTGAACTTGATTGGATGAATAGAAAGTATTATATTAACTATTGAAAATTTGAACAAGATAAATCTATATATAGAGTGAGCTAATAGTAGGAATTGAAAAAGGTACCATATTGGAATTTCTTTTAAAAAAATAAAAGTAAATGATTAAAATGCAAATTTTTAACTGCGGTTCTTTCATCGAAAATGATGAGTGAGTGAGTGAGTGAGTGAGTGAGTGAGTGATTTTGGGGTTTACTGGGGCAAGAGCCGATTTCGGCTATACTGCGCCAAACATTTGTTTTAATATCTGTGGTCTAGACGGGAAGAGAAAGAAAGAATGAATTGAATGACAAGAAAGAGGGTCGAAAATAGAGAAGGATCACTAGGGTACCCGGGGTTCGTGAAGCCCATGTTCACCAAAGACAGTAAACCCCGTGGGAAAAGGAAAAGATCACTAGGGCACCTCGGGATTGTGACACCCGTGCTCACCTAAAGAAGGTGAGCCCCCTGAGGGGTCGAAAATGATGAAAGAACCGCGTTGAATAAACATGAGCTGTCAGTGTATTTGATGAAAAAGATGGAAATAAATTGGTTTGTTTTTAATGATTTGGATGAGTGAATGAAGCCATTAATTCAAATCTGAAGTATAGGGAATTATTAATCTCGTAAAAGCTGTGTGTGGGATCCATGGGAATATCTGTGGGAATATCTCAAGGCGTAATTTGCAAGACCTGTAATCGTTTTTTGGTGGCTCAAAGGCACATCGAAGATCAGGTCAAGATCACGGACGAGCAATAACGCTAAATGAGGACTAATATTTAAAGCTGATGACCGGTAGGAACCAAATCATAGATGCCACTCTTGTTCTACAAAACTTTTGCTCGGCTACTGACACTACAATTTTCAATCATACCGTCAGAAACAAACACCATTTTGTCATTCTGTATGTTTGTAGACCTATGATATGTGTTTGTTAACAGCATTTCATGATGATGCACACAGAGAGTCGGCAGAAAAGCATGTTAATCGGAGAAGACATAAATGGTAAAGTGCTCTTTTCTGCTAGGATGTCATTTTTAGGCCTTCTTGATAAAAAATGAGCTTTTTCATTTTGAAAGAACGATGAAATGAAAGCAATATTACATTTATCCTAGGAAGTGTCAGATTTGGAAGGGATAGAATGAGGGTCTTAGGTGGCATCTCTATCAATAGTCACATCAACCTCCACATAATTTGGCACATATCTCTAACATCTTAGCAGTATTGAGCTAAACTTCTTACTCTTTTTTTATTCCCTTAAGCTCCAACGATTGAATATAACTTTCTTTTAAGGTATCCGACTACCCTAAAATTGTAAATTTTGCTAAAAATTGACAATTTTTATGATTTTATTTTATAGACTATCTTATTAGCTTTATAAAAATACCAAGTCTATTATTTTCCCTTACTAGAGCAAAAACTACAAGTGTTTTAGTAAATGCAGATGCCATTACTTTAAACAAGATGTCGTACTTTAAAACGCGTTTTACTTGAAATGTGTTTTCTTTAAATGCTCGAACAAGGACAGCAATTGCTCAAAAAATTTTCAAAATAATTATCTGGAATTTTTTGTGTATATTCTGTATAATAGTAGAAGTGTTTTAACCTTCAAATTTATCAATCACTTTTTTACTACAAAATTTACAATCCCTTATGTTAATATAATCACTGTTTTTTTAAGCAATTTCATATAATAACTTAGATTAAGTGCATTTGTTTTTGTAAAAATTAAAATATCTCTTATTCGAAGATCATTTCAAAAATTAATAACATAGTAACACATCAGAATTGAAAAATTGAAAATTTGTTCATAAACGTTTGGTACAGAATGGGCCACGTTTAGGTTTTTTTTTTTAATGTTTACCAATTATTTCCCATTTTAGTAATAATAATTTCTTTTTCTCTTCTTAATTTTAGCATATTTTTCTTAAAATGTACCAAACAAATCTAAAAACCTCAAAAAAAGTGCCAAATCTCCATTTAAAAAAATAAAAAGAAAACGTGGAAAGCCACGCAATAGAAGTGAAACTTCTTTGGCGACGTTGGCCTTAAATGCAGGAATAGATCTAAATATATTAAACTGCTGAGAGAACTTTAATCAAATAAAATTCGAACTTCATTTATTGTATGAAAATATTTTTATTCAATTTTCTGCATCATCATTTTCCAGGAAAGACACAATAGGTGTGTGGTAACTGAAGAAGGATATTAAAATCCTCGATTGTAGTCAATCAAGAAAATGTGAGAAAACTGCATCAATCGTGGTTCCATGTATTGTTTTTCCTTCTCTAGAATCAGTATTTATTGTCAAATTCAGCGTCTGTTTCAAGAATTCAATGAGTGGCTTTGCTTCTTCTGAAGCAAAATTAACATTAAAGTCTCCAATTAAGATAATCGGCTTTTAATCATCATCGTATCTAATGATTGTAGCAATCTCTGATGTGTACAACACTAAAGTTTTATGGATAAAGATGATAAAAGCTGCGACAGAACTACCTGGTGATATATAGACTTCCGCCTGGACTTGCTGCTAGTTTTCCTTTTTTTTTTTCCCCTTTCACGAAACTCTTTTCCTCTTTTTTCATTTGTTCTAGGCGTTCTGACCAGAATTAATTTTAATTCTGGAATAAATGGAAATAAAAAATTTATAATATAAACTTAATGCATCACTCACAGAAGTCACTGTGTTTGCTTACAAGATGCTATCCGTAGCGATTCTGGCGTGAACGTTAGTAACATAGTATACACAATGTCCCAGACACTCCCGTGACAGAAGAGCGATATAATGGTAATATTTTGGGTGCGTTTATTCGTTGAAAACAGCACGTTTATTACATAAAAACTATGAAAATACGCCACACGAGTTCTTTACGAGTAGCATACTCACTTAATATCTCCAATAACTAAGCGCATTTAGTCCAAACATCAAGATGCTCCACTCCATACCCCTTTAGCAATAGTCCAACTTTTTCACAGATATGACGCAAGTCACGTGGTGTACCCCTCGCCCCCGCTCTCTTTTCCTCCCACTCGCTATCTCCTCATTATGGCGACGTTTCGGGGGGATAGGGGGGAATCGCTACTTCCGTTCACTTTTTCACTGTTACGCAAAACTGGGCAAATTTCCCATTCACTACCGTGAGCAAAGAAGTTTTACTTCAAAAAAAGTTGTCGCAAGTAGTCGGATACTTTAATGGCTGATACTTAAACGTCGCGTCATAAAATGGTACGACTTTATCATAAATACTTGTTGTTAAGCTATGTGGGGGTCCACTGTCAAATGAGTACCCCACTGTTCTTCTGGAAGTCTCCAGACACTTCTTCCCTGGTCATCGACTATCAGTGTAAAATGGAACACGTCACTAAAACAATTCTACTCCAGTCCATGAGATTCTTAGTTAATGTAGTCCCCGGTTATATGACGGATTGCTAATAAAGACTCATCAATAGTTGTGAGCATCAATGAGATGATCGCAACACTTTAGATCAACCACTACCTTCTTGGAAGGTAGTATTCTTGAAGGTAGTACCTTCTTGATGTATGCGTGAAAGGCTCACCTCATTCTTACTACATTGTCGAATGGTAGTATTCCTCCTGCCCAAATACCAAGGAATCCCACCCCTTAACTACCCAGCTTCATTTAGTCCGATTGCGTATCCTTTGTCAAATGGTGACCTCTGTTCATAATGTTTGCGAATCTACAAGGCATTTGTACAGCCCACGAGTCGACGGAATTATATTCCCAATAAAGTTATGCCCTATCATTGGAATGTTCTTTGTTTTATATACTTCTAGAAGATGGGTGTAACGGTACATCTTATCCAACTGTAAAAGCTTTTTCTGAGTTTCCAAACTTGCTTGAGGTATAGTAAATCTTAGTGAACCACTGTACCTTTTCTAGTGATCAATTCTGGCTTTTTCTGTTTGAGTGACTCATTCAGTTTGTCCAGTAGACAGTACACTTCAAAACTGATAATAATTTTTGTTCAGAAGCAGCTAAAAAATTATTCCCTCAATATCCCTCCAAACAGTGTCCCTTTTTCTGTTGAATATCAGTTTTTGAAATGCTTTGAGTTAGTTCCCCTTTTTTACGCCATAATCTATTGCACCTAACATTGTTGCGGACTACCGATTTTTCGTACCCACTGTTAACTCACTTCGAAAGTAGATCATTTTTTTGATGTTGGAGAAGCAAAACTTAGGCATAAAAGCAAAGAAGAAAGTTTCTTTCTGTAAAAATATGTGTAACCCACATGTCGAGATTTGAAATAAAACCTAAGCGTTTCGTGCGATTGGAAAAGGTGAATTCAATAATTTTACAATATCTCCCAGTGATCTCACGAGCTGTTATTCGAGTCCTTACAACTACCATTGCCTTCATTTGGCTTTCATCAGCTTCCCACTGTCCTTCCAGAACGTAGTGCATCCATAACATCAAAACTTCCAGAACGAAATTTTGTGGCCCAGTTTTGATACTAAATGCATCTTCTCCATACACATGGAACTTTTTCCTTAACATCATTTTACCTTTTTGATTACAAAAAATATGCCCAAAATACTGCTTTTAATTCTCCATATTTAATAGGGCACAAAAAACTATGCTACGTAATCAAACAAACTTTTTTACAAACACAAGAGACTTGCTACATCAACTATTAAAATATATAATGATTGTGCGGCTTGTGAAACTAAATCTAGCTATAAAAAATAGTATTAAGTCCTCCTTTGAGAAAAAATGAATCCAGTAGAATTCATCAATCTTAATGCTTTCAAATAGAGTTGTATACATACCTAAATAATGTTTTTAATTAAAAATAAATTACTAAGGATTAATTCTTGAATACGAAAAATTATGCTGACAAATAATTTTTTAAGCGCTTCTAATAAGTTCAATTAACTGCGTTTGCTAATTTTTTTTGTTTCAGTTGAAGCATTTTTTTTTTGTAAAAGTTTGAAAGGTATAAAAATGACAGCATCACAAAAGTAAAGTACAGTAATAAAAAGAATTTGTAATAAATTTAATTAATGTTTTAAAGTATTAATTTTCATTATTTTCTTATCGTTACTTTTTTCAATCAATTACATATTTATTTTTTTCAATGCTTCCTAATCAAAAGTTTATGATGAAATAACTTTAATTGATTTACATTGTCTGGTTTATTTTTTCCCTTCAAAAAATAAAGTAATTAATATATTATCTCATAATAACTTTCATTTTTAAACTCTGATTTCCTAATAAATTCTCCATTAATTTTGATGCATAAAAATTAAGCTTTATTTTTTGCCAGTTTTGAAGAACAAATTTTCTGGCTTTAATGTTGTTATTTAATATGTATTTCATTGAAATTAAATAAAACTATGCATCAGAGTTTACATTTTTTATTCCATTAGACTTTTAATGTATATGGTTTAAAATATATTGAGACAACTTCAATAATTAAGAATACAATCAATAGAAGGTCCTTACCTAAAATGACGAAAATTATAATTTTTATAATTATAATAAAATTTAAAATTAATCACCCAGAATATCTCAATACTTTTTGCCCTTTCTAACAAATTGTATTTAAATTCTAAAATTTATTGATCTGAATCATTTAATTTTCAAATTTTCAAACCATATTCAAAAAGATAAACAGAGTTCAAAAACCAATTCCTCCAATCACTAAGAATAATTCTTTAATAAAGGTATAACAATTATTCTTTATTTTCTTATTAACAATTATTCTTTAATACAGGTATAAAGGTATTCAACAAGTTTTACAGCTAACGATGTAGAAACTATAAATGAAACAAACAGTTATTTCAACGAAAAACCATTGTGAGGGACTAATTTGAATTCTTTCATCATCTTGTTGACATTAGTGTGAAAAAAATACCCTTGGAAAGACATGAAATAGAAGTAAACAACATTGTATCTAGTACATAAAAGACATTTCTAGGATAAATAATCCTCCTTTTTTTTCTTTTTTACTTTTGAAATACAATTTTAAATCTATAAAACAAACTTTAAAAGCATTAAAAAATATATTCGCAGTATAAAAATATAGAAATGTCCCGATGAAATAAGTTCTTTATAACAAATGTGCTCAAATTTTGTTATCAGTATTTAAAGTTAAACACTGCGATTTACAATATTGTCTTTCCAAATAAGACAAAAATGAAATAAAAACGAAATCTTATCAGATTTTGTAATGCCTAAATATCCAAAATTATGTAATTAATTCAATTTTTTCTGGAAGGGGGGGGTGCATATTTGTATGACTTTCAAAGTATTCTGAGGAAGGTAAACTTACCCTAACCCTCAGATTGAGTGGCGAAACGTAAGCACGATTTAAAGGGAGGGCACTTTATTTTATATAAAATTATACTTTTGTCTTAAATGTCGTACTCCTATAAAAACTTAAAAAACAACTATAACTGTAGTGAGTGGTTATTCTTCCTCAGAAAATAGTGTAGTTTACAACATCAGCATCTTTTTCTCGACTGCGTTCAAGAAAACCATTACATACTAAACCATAAAATGCATTTCACTCTAGGATTTAAACTACTGGTAACTCTCTTGAAGAATCAAAATAGTTAATAGGATGAAATAACTCAGAAAATTTAAAATTAAACATAAAAGCATACCTCGCAGACAAAAAAAAATCAATTTATAATTTGACATAAATTCATTTTCCCCAAAGAAACATCTATGTTTAAATTTAATTGCACAGTTTTTTGTGAGACAAAAGCAAATTAATGCTTAGCAAATAAAATATGAACACATGTTAAGAAAATTCTCTTATCTAAAACTGCTTTCAAAATCCTTAATTGAAAAGCTAAGCTAATATTTAAAAAAATAATGTACGCATTCGAAAAATTCATTATAATTGGAATGGTAATTATTTTCAAAGATAACTTTTAAAATTATCTTAAAGATTCAGAAATAGTGAAAATCGAAGTTTTGTACTCACAATTATTTTAAAGTATGGTCAAAATCTTTCTCTTAGGAGCAAAAACTAACTTGAATCAACAGTATAATATTTAATTTTTTTCACTGAAATACTTCTTTCAGAATAAGGAAAAGAAATTTTTAATTATCCAGAATAAATTTAAAACATTCATTTACGTAAAGTATATAACAATATCATACAAAATAAACTGATAGTTTCAAGAAATATTACGAAATTTTCAAATTAATCTTTAAAAAAGATTAAAATTTTCGAATTCGTAGGAAGTCATTAGTATAGTTATATAAAATAAGATGCCAAAAAGAAGCTCGTTACAAAGCACTTTTATGTTTTTGTAACTTATTATAAAAGAAGGATATTTTTTTTAAAAATTATAGTAATTATTTCAGGAAAACAAAAAAAAAACATATACAAAACATGTAATGTTAAAAATATGTCAAGTAACGGAAAATTGTGTTGCAATCCAATTATTATCATTAAAATTGATCAAAAATAGAAAATAATTAGAGATTCATTGATTTACTAAAATAATTTATTAAAGCTTAATAGCCGAAAACGGAATTAATTTATGAGGAATTTTCTGCAAAAAACGAATCGTTTTATTAGCCATAGTAGATAGATAAACGGTCTATAAAAAATTATTTCAGTTGTCTGACAACCAGATTTAACATCACAGGTTACTAATTGGTTGTCTGAGAAAACTTATGGAGCACCACACACATAGAGGACAAATGGGCCGAAAATATTACTCCGAAATAAACTGATTAATGACCAAATGCATCACTGAATTCAGTAACATTTTTTACCTCCATAAAATCCCAAGCGTTACGCTTCAATTCGAGAATATTGTTTTCTACAATTTTTAATATACTTTGAATTTTCTTAGATTTTCCAAAAGTACTCTTTTGGCCAAATTGTGGATTTATTTCATGAATTACTTTTATCTTTTGTGCATAAATTTCAAAATTAATTACAAACCAAACTTAAATTCAATTATTTTCCGTTTAAATTATTTGGGTATTTTGCTCATTTTTTTTCTATTCCAGACCTCTTAAGATTTTTTACGGTTAGAGTTTCTAATAGTGAACAACTCTGTGATCTATCTTAATTACATCCTTTATCCAAGAATAAAAGTACCAGGTGAATATTTAAAGGGGAATTATAGTTAAATGCAGTTGTAAGCGTACGCTGTAGAGCAAGCTTACGAAACCATCAATCAATATCAAAATATTATGACATTTGTCATTTGTTTTGACACATCGTTTAATTTTTAAGTTAACCTAATTATGCATTGAACTATCTTTCTAATTTTATCCGTTGATTGAAATATATTATTTTACTTCAGTTGAATATCAATCCACTGTAAAGGTAAAATGAAAAAAAGGTTTCAAGCAGAGATCAAGTTGTGATTGTCCAGTTCGAAAAGGAAAACGGAAAGTTACAGAAAAGTGCAATTACATTAGTTGTGTGCAATTACATCAGTCACGATTACATTAATTGCAATTACATTAGTCACAATTACATTAGTTGTGTGCAATTACATCAGTCACGATTACATTAATTGCAATTACATTAGTCACAATTACATTAGTTACAATTACATTAGTTACAATTACATTAGTTACAATTACATTAGTCACAATTACATTAGTCACAATTACATTAATCCCAATTACATTACTCAAAACTATTTAAGTGCAAAAGAATTTGGAAACGTGCTTCCGAACTAAATGTAAAGAGGAATCTTATGCTAATGTTGGCTCTTAGACAAAACAAAAATGAGGACGTAAAAATGCAAAGATTATGGAAAACTTGAAAAACATAGACATATTCCGCTTAGCGGAAGAGGCACCGTAAGATAAGGAACTCATGCCACACATTAAACTTCCCAGAACTACATTATTTCAAATTTTCAAAAAAAAATCCATAAAGCGAGTTTCAAGCACCATCAAACGCGATGCCTCCAATCATTTTAATCTCACGTATATAGGAAAGCAAAGCTTCGCAGCCATTTTTCGGATCCAACCTACAAGTTTAAGATACAGTAACGACATTATTGAAAAATCCAGAAACTATCTGAAAACTTCAAATAAAAATTTAAAGTAAAACTTTTAATTTATAAAGTTTAATTCACAATCTAGTTTACTGAAAATAAATATTGCGTTTTACGTTTATTTTATTTTGCTATTATTACTTTGGAGAAAATTTATCAACTGCTACTGTTGTTACGGACCAGGAGGAATATATAAAGTTTCAGAGTTGTAGAAAATGAAAATATGTTATCCGTATTTCATGGTTTAAAAAAAAAAAAAGGTTCATTATATATATTTCAAAAATTGTTTATCTGAATCTCCATATATATAAAAAAAAACGATATAGACGATCAGTATGAAATATTTTTCGATTATAGAGTTAGAGAAATTTTATATAAAAGAAAAAGATAAGACTTATTTTTATTTTTGTTTGGATATAAAAGACTCTTTAAGTGTTTATAGCTATTTTACGTGATGAAAAGTCAAGCTTTTTTATCCTTCAATTCTATAGTGGAATAACATTTTGAAATCCCATTCCTTTCTACATTTAATAGTTTTTTTATTATCTGAAACACATTCCAAGTTTTTCCTGTTCATTATAATATCAAATACAATATTTTACTTTTCTGTATTTTTAATAACAAACATATTTTTCTTACCGAAGATTTACGTAAAATTACGAATGTTGTCAACATAAAGTTAGAGCAGCATTTTTTTTTTCATATTAATTTTATGCCTTTTCTCATAACTATAACCAGTCTGTCTTATTGCATAAAACTGCTTATAGAATACGCAAGAAAGTTTTTTGACTATAGATATGTCAAGTAGCAATGAGAATACCAGAACTCCAGTTGAAAATATAAGAAAAATGATAATGTAACAAAATTGTTTAATTTTTCTACATGTTATGCTAAATTTTAATACAATTTCAATTCAAGGACAAAGATATTGAAGAAGGAAATGAACTGAGAAGTATGTCATGTATTGAGTATATTCAAATAAGCATACTTAACATTTGCATCCAAAAATCATTTTCAAGAAAAATATCTCCAAGACAGAATTTGCAACCTATATATTTTACAAACCAGTTCACAGATTCTCACTTATGAAAAATACAGTTATTAGAAGAAACACTGACTTTGAAAATTAAAGTATGAGAAAAATATTCACTA